>OVBE01000412.1:244-51568 GCA_900406425.1 Iberis pinnata
TTGGATACAAAGGTGTTTCAGCATCCGCTAACTTTGCTAGGAACTCGTCTTCTTTATTATCTTATGTCTCTACCGTCTCACCTCTGTCATTGTTATTAGCTAATTCTTCATCAAACCTCACTGCTGCTTTATACAACCCAATAATTTCATCATTATAGTTGTTGTCTTTGCTTACCACTTCAGCCTCATTATATGTTTCTTCATGATAGTACCAAAATTTTTGCAATTTGTAACTTCCATCCATTCCCCTAGTTACAAGATGAGACACAACTTCACTGCTTGAGTGGCGATCGACATTGCGACAGTCAATGCAGGGGCAGACTATGACATCTATGTCACCAGACGATGCAGCAACACAATTGACAAACTTCCAAGCACCTCTCTCGTAGGCAGGATCAGCTCTATATTGGCAAAAAGGAAAAAGGTGTTATACTACAAATTAAACACCAACTAAGTTTAATTTGTTCATACCTGTGAAGATGGACCCATGCCTTCTCCAACATTTTTTTGACCTCTGATTCTCAAGAATACGATTTGATCGATTAACTTTCCACTTCCGTATGTCTCTTTTGTATCTCTGTCGTAATCGTGACTACAGCTCCATCGAATTCCAATTCTAGCTTCGCTGAAGGTAAATAAGTTTCGTTGATTACGTGTTTCGAAGAAAATAAAAAAAATTGCAGAAGATTAGATGACACTATTTAAGAGTTATANGCTAAGTAAAAAGAAATTAAAAGGGAAACGTCAAAATAATAAGTAATTTTTCGCGGGATCAGGTACTGCTTCCTAAAATCTCAAAATAGCACTTATTATCCGCTATTAAAAATGTTGGCAACCCTCGCGACGTCTATGATAGCACTCCAGTAATTCGTGCTATCGCGGAGTGCTATCAATACTACTTTTTCTTGTAGTGCCCTTAAGAACTTCTTCTTTCAGTAACCTGTAAAGTCATGTGGTTCAACATCAGCAAAATAATTAGCAAAGTCACAAAACCAAAGAGTAATTACTGCAGATTTAGAGAGTTTAGGGGTAGAAAGGTTCTCATCCACTTTAGTGCTAATAGCATATATATGCTCCTCATGTAGGTTATCATCAATTAGAACCTCATCTTCCACTCTCAATCTGGATAAATGATCTGCAACTCCATTCTCTATCCCTCATTTGTCTTTGATCTCCAAGTCAAATTCCTGTAAAAGCAAAATCCAACACAAGAATCTGGGTTTAGCATCCTTTTTGTTCAGGAGATACCTCAAATCTGCATGATCGGTATGGACTACTACTTTGGATCATACTAGATAGGATCTGAACTTCTCAAATGCAAAGATTATTGCTAGTAATTCCTTTTCATCGGTTGCATAATTTCATTGAGCTCCATCTAGAGTTCTTTAGGCATAATAGATAACATGAAGTTTCTTTTCCTTTCGCTTGCCTAGAACTGCACCTACTGCATAATCACTGGCATCACACATTACCTCAAAAGGAAAATCCCAATCTGGTGGTTGGACTATAAGACCACTAACAAAAGCTCCCTTGATCGTGACAAAAGATCTTTGGCATTCATCATCCCATTCAAATTTGACTTCCTTGCACAAAAGCTTGGTAAGAGGTCTGGCAATCTTTGAGAAGTCCTGAATGAACCTCCTATAGAAACCAACATGTCCTAGAAAGCTGCAAACATCTTTCACATATTTGGGTGCTTGCAAGTTGGTCATAACCTCAATCTTTGCTCTATCAACCTCAATACCCTTCTCATAAATCTTGTGTCTTAACACAATTCCATTCGTCACCATGAAAGGACAGTTCTCCCAATTAAGCACCAAGTGTTTCTCCTCACATCTATGAAGGACCCTGCACAAATTAGCAAGACAGATATCAAAGGAAGATCCATAGATAGAGAAATCGTCCATGAATACTTCCATGATGTCTGCAATTAGATCAGTGAAAATGGACATCATGCATCTTTGAAAAGTCGTTAGGGCATTGCACAATCCAAAAGGAATTCTACGATATGCATAGATACCAAATGGACATGTGAATGTCGTCTTCTCTTGGTCATCGGGGTGAATAGAAATCTGAAAGAAACCTGAATAACCATCTAAGAAACAGTAGTAAGGATGATTAGCCAATCTCTCAAGAATTTGGTCAATAAAAGGTAAAAGAAAATGATCTTTGCGAGTAGCACCATTCAATTTCCTATAGTCAATGCACATTTTATGACCTGTAACAATTCTAGTTGGGATCAATTCATCTTTATCATTCTTGACTACTGTAATACCCCCTTCTTAGGAACAACATGCACATAACCAAGTACTATATGAAATAGGGTAAATGATTCGTGCATCGAGAAGTTTCATTTTCTCTTTCTTAACAACATCTTTCAGGTTAGGATATAAACGTCTCTGATGTTCTATAGAAGTCTTAGACTTATCTTCTAAATTGATCCTATGCATGCATAAATCTGGTGAAATTTCTGTGATATCATCTAAAGTATAACCTAGAGCTCTACGATACTTTCTTAACTGACATAAAAGTAAGGCAGTCTCTACATTGTTCCATTCAGCATTCACAATCACAAGGTATGTGGAATTTGGACCTAGAAACGCGTACATGAGCCGTGCTGGGAGGGTTTTAAGTTCCAGCTTTGGAGCTTTCAGCTTGCTTCATGGATCATCAAGTGGTGCAGGGTACGGTTTAGGTGAAGGCTTGACAGCTGCCTCCACTTTTGCCACACAGTCAGCCATCTCCTCAAATCGCCTACTAGCATCAAGCATCCTGGTAAGATCTGTAACATCATCACTAAAAGATAAATGAGCATCAGTAGCGTTAGTCAAAGAAATCTCTAAAGGATCATCAAATAAGAAATCATCAGCTACTCCCTCTACATCTTCAGCAACGGTATCGACCCAAAATGACTTAACATCTAGGGATCGTTTCTTCAAAACTTCTTGTAAGTTGAACTTCCCCAAAGTGAAGATTGATCTTTCCTTTCTTCACATCTATGATTGCTCCAGCTATAGACAAGAAATGTCTTCCCAATATCAAAGGATCTTTAGGTTCTTCTCCAAGCTCAAGAATCACGAAATCGATTGGTACATATGCTGTTCCAATCTTAACCGGTAAGTTCTCTAGAACTCCAACAGGGAACTTCATCGAACAATCAGCAAGAACCAGTGAAATCCTTGTAACCTTGATGTCAGTCATTCCCAATATCTTAGCCATAGATAAAGGCATGAGATTCACACTAGATCCCAGATCGCAGAGAGATCTAGCGAAGGTGATGTCTCCAATCTCAACTGATATAACGAAACTACCTGGATCTCCAAGCTTCTTAGGCATTCGATTATGCAAAATTTAGGTGCACTCCTCTGTAATTATCATTGCACATTCTTCCAATGTAAGCTTGCTTGTAACCATGCTCTTCACATATTTCGTCAGAGAAATAATCATTTGACAAGCATCCGAGAATGGAAGTCTCACACTCAATTCCTTGATCATATCCTTGCATTTTTCATATTCCAAATTTTTCCTGGAGGTTTTGGGCTTTACCGGATTAGGAACCTTGGCTTTGTAGACTCTAGGAGGAATAACAGCAGTCTCAGGGGATGGATCGATCGATTTCTCAGAGATCAATCGATCTCTTATTTTTTCGAGGTGGTCTGTATGTTCGATCGGGCATGGAGTGCCCGATCGAGCATTATCTTTAGATGATTCCCCGACGTAACTGCCCGATCGGGAACTATGTATGCCCGATCGATCACTTCTCCCTAGAGTTTTTGCATCGAGTTGCACGATCGGGCTATCAGTGCTGATCGATCTGGACCTTTAGAAATAAACCACCAAATCAGGCAAGAGGTGCCCGATCGTGCTGTTCCGTCTGCAACCTTTTCTAACTCCTTAAAATCTGAATCATGTGCAAATTCACCCAAATCCTCAACCATTCCTTCCATTAACTGATCCTTGCCATCATTATTAGGTAGAGTTCTACCACTTCTCAGTTCTATAGCATTCACAAACTCTTGGTTCTTTGGATTAGAATCAGATTTCCAGGAAGAAACCCAATAGGTCTCTTTACCGCTTTAGTTGTTTGGGAAACTTGAGTATCCAGAAGCTTCACATGTGTAGACAATGCTTCAAATTTTTGATTCAACTCTTTCACATCTCCTTGTATAACCCTTTGGAACTGTTGTTTTCCTTCCAGAAGTTGCTTAAACATCATTTCAACCGAATTCCCTTGCGGAGCTTGAGTTTGAGGAACTTGTTGAAATACAGGCTGAGAGGTTTGTTGGAAACCGCCTGAATTAGATATCTGCACAAAGTTCCTGTTCTGGTTCCCTTGGAAACCATTGCTCCCTGAATTTTTACCAAATTGAGTACCAGAGTTCTGCACAAACGGTTTCTGCTGAGTTGGATAGTTTTGGTCTTGAGGATTCTCTACATTGGTGCTTCTCCAAGAAAGATTGGGGTGATTCTTGTTGAAAGCTAGAATGTATCCCTGTTTAAACACTCTTTGACCCTGGCTATTGATATAGCTTACTTCTTCTTCAACCACAATGGTTTCTTGCTCTTGGAATGCAAAACAAGCAGCTTCAAAATCTTCTACAACGCTAACCTGTTTCTGATTTTGACTATTAAGTAGTTGAGTCAGTAACCCTTTCATTTATGAGAATTCTCCTTTCAGATTTGAGAGTTCTGAGTTAGCAGCCATTACATGAACTTTTGTTCGGCGATCAAACTTTGGGCAATGATTTATATTGATGATTGCTAGATTCTCTATCAGACGATAGGCATCGGGAACAAGTTTTTGCATAAAGTCTCCATCGCCTGCTGTATCTAAGGACAGCTGATATTTCTAGTCAATTCCTCTATATAAGGTGTTGAGGAGACTTAGATATGAGAAACTGTGGTGTGGACAATCACGAAGCAGTTCTTTGAATCGTTCCCAAGATTTATAGAATGATTCCACAGGAGTTTGTGCAAAAGCAGAGATCTTGTTCCCAAGTTACAATGGATCCAGCAGGTAGAGACTTCAACCAGCAAAGTGCTCTTTCAGCTAAAGAGTGGCGTAACAAGCTATAGTGCATGAAATCATGAGTTACTCTATTGATTTTGAGGGTACAGCAAATATCCTCAAAAGTATCAATGTGATATATTGGGTGGTCATTTGGTAAACTACTGAATTGGTTGTTACGGATCATCTGAAAAAGTTGGATAGGGAATTGGTATTCCCTTTGCTGAGGTTGAGGGGGCCGGATGAGATTCTTGTTAGCATAGAATGCTTGGGGATTGTTGAATGAACCAACTAGAGGATGGTTATGAGCATTGCGCTGATTAGCAAACCTCTCCGGATCTCCATATAAGACAAAGTTTCTTGCATCAACGTTATGAGCGTTTTGAGGATTGAGATTTCCCAGTGGATCTTGGTTGTTATCAGCTCTTTGATGGCCTTGTGGCACTTGATTGTCGTTACCACCACCTTGCGGTTGGTTAATCATTTGGTTGAGTCCAAAAGCAGATTGATCGTTTTGACTTTGGGGTATGATCGATATGATTTGATCAACATTATCAACCATTGGATTGGATGATCTTGCAAATTTCTTAGCTTTCTGGTTTGAGCGTTATATCCTTGCAATTTCAGAGTTACTGATGTTTAGGAATTCAGAGGATTTGTCAGATCTTTTGATCATACACCTGTAAAAAAAACAAGCAGAAAAGAACGAGATGAGTACTGAAAAAGAAAATCTTTAGACTAGATTCTAATAAAAAACTAGAAAGGCACTATTGGTACCCGGCAACGGCGCCAAAATTCTGATAGGATAAGAATTAAATCATAAACTAATACTGTAGAGAAAAGTTCAATGTAGTAAAGCTAGGGTCGAATCCACATAGACTAGAAAGCACACAATTCAGTTTTAATTTCAAATCAAGCTAAAGCAGAATAAGAAAATGGTTGTTTGTAGCGAATCAAAACAATAAGTAAAAGAGGTTTGAAAACAATAATATAAAAACGCTAGGAATAAGGTAAATCCATAGGTATTCAAGTTTAAAGTCAAGTTAACATGCATGATTTTGATTGAAAATAGTTCTCAACATGAAAAACGAATAAAGAATAACCACCTCTCGTAGTATTAAACCCTATGCTCGAATTATTATAAACAAACTCTCGCCGGTTTTTAAATAATTCGATCATGCATTACAGTTCAGATTCAATTGTTCATAAGTGTTTAAAACCATACTCTTGCAAGTAAAAATATTTATTCATCTAAATTAGGTCAGGTTTCTAAATCAAATCTCTTTGTATTTATCAACCTATTATCATGAACTAGGTAATCATGCTAATTCATGCATTAAGAACAAATTTAGACTAAGAACCTAACAAATTCAATGCTACAAGATTAATCCTAATATTCAAACCTAGTTTCCCTAGGAAACCCTAAAACCTAACTAATGAACTACTCAGAAATTGTAAAGGATGAACAACACAATATCAAAGAAGAACGCATGATTAAAATAAGAATAGATATATAAAAGGATTCAGAAATCTCTTCTCCAAATACAAGGTTCGGGAATTCTTCTCCCAACAAAAGCTCTCAAAATTGCAAAGTATGAAAGTGTTAAAAAAAAATAAAAAGACCTAAGCCAAAGGCTTTTATAGTTCAAAAAGTAAAAAAACTAAAATATAGAAGTTTTGGATAAAGCTGAGGACTTGAGTGCAAAAAATGGAAAATTCTGGTTCTTCTCGGGCTAAATGCCCGATCGATCTCCTTTCTGCCTGATCGGGCACTTTGAAATGTTGCCCGATCGCTCTTTAAATTCTCAATCGATCTGTGCTCTCGAAAACTTCCAGGAAGATATGCCCGATCGGGCACATGTGTTGCCCGATCGTGCATTACTTTCTTCATTATGCTCATTCTTCTGAAAGTTCTGAAATACTATGAATTGTTATGAAATACTCCTTTAAACTCCAAAAAGATCCGAACACTTAGAATCCTGAAAAATACACAAAATTTAGTGGCCTCAGGAAAACTCTCCAAACACATGACAGAAAAACAAAAATCAACCGTCTCCTCGCGAAGACTCAAATATCATGTCGCTCTTCTCTTAGAACACCCTGAATTTAAATCAATCTAAGAAACATGATATTGTCCGACATTCGATTCTCTCCATTGATCAACAATTTACAATTAACTAAAATTTCTCATGTTTTGGAGGGAACTCTCCCGGGCTGGAATGCAATCTATAATTATAACTCTCATCGGCTTGGGACGAATTTGGGTTTTTTTGGAAAGCAGGCCTCGTGGTTCGGAGTTGCTATCAACTTCTTAAGTTATCTATGTTTTAGTCACTTTTGACTCTGGTGATATCTCACTAATTTTTTGTGTTTAAGCTTCTAACTTTTAGGTGGATTGTTTTTACCTTTGGAATGACCTTCATGAAACGTGGCATCTGTGTGGTTCCCAATCCATACCATGGCTCATTTTTGGCGATTTTGATGAAATATTATATGTTACTGAGCGATCCAATCACTTAACTAGAACTCAGCATCTAGGCATGCTTTAGTTCCAAGATTTTATTCATATGTGTGATCTTATTAATTTGGCTTATGTAGGTCCTTGTTTTACATGGTAGAACCATTGTGAGGAAGATCATATTGGCAGAAAACTAAATTTTTCTTTGATCAATGACCCATGGGAGAACGTCTATCCTCACGCTTACGCAATGTTTGAATCCAATGGTGTCTCGGACCACACTCGTTGTGTCGTTTATTTCTCCTCCCAACCTATATAACTCGTAAACCTTTTAAGTTTCATAACTTCCTTATTGATAATCCATCTTTCATGCATGTCATCGAATCTTCGTGGGCCCTATGCCCACCACTTCACCACTCTCGCCTTGCTCAGCATTTCTTCTACACCAACTTAAAGAGTCTCAAAGTTCATTTGCATCATCTCAACTCTTCCACTTACAATGACATCACTAACCGCGCTCGAAATGCCTTCACGCACCTTTGCTCCATCCAAACTCAAGTTCTCCAAAACCCCTTGCCCTCAAATGTTACACTTGAGGCCATCATAGCTAAATAATGGCAAACTTTTGCGCTTGTGGAAGAACATTTCTATTAGCATCCGCATTGTTTGGCTGAAGCAGGGTGATCACAACACTCATTACTTTCATCGTGTTCCAGCCACTCGAACCGCCCGTAGCTCCATCTCCCCTCCAGAGATGTGGACACTAATTTAGCTTCAATCAAAAACGCAACTTTATCAAACTTCAAAACTTTTATCCAATCAGTTGATAACCCAGCCGAATGTTGAATAATAACTCAACCGTTATATATAATTTAGCCTTTAAAATAAGGCTGAGAACAAAAACATTCGTTATTAGGCGTGTTACGTTTTTTGTTATTTAAAGTAGTCTCTATCTCTATTTACTTCTCTCTTACTTTGATCATAGATTCACAACCTCTCTCTTAATTTTGCTTATTTTGATTTTTCTCACAAACTGTACGAGTATATGCATAAAGTCTGAATTTTGAAAAAAATTCAGCAATATAGAAAGTAAATATGTAAGAGTATCTCGATCAAGGTATCTTAAGAGTTTCTTAACAATATATTTATTAATAAATATTATGAAATGAACAGAGAGAAGTAAAAAGTGGTTCTAGAATAGGAACTTGAATTGCAGTCTCTCCTTGCCCTTTTAGATGATGTGCATCCTACACCTTCATGTGAAATATCTTTGAACCAAACGTTGGTTCTATTATTCATTCTCCATGAAGAATCCTAGTTGAATCACCAACTCTAGTTCTCGTATATGATGTCCAACGCATTGCTCAATTTTAGATTGAAGAATGCGATGGATAGCATATGCGAGAACTAGAGTTGGTCATTCAACTAGGATTCTTCATGGAGCTAGAATTGAATTATATAGCCAACATTCGTTCAATGATATTTCACATAAAGGTGTAGGATGCACATTATCTAAAAGGGCAAGGAAAGACTGCAATTCAAGTTCAACTTCCCATCACGAAGAAAACAATATTATTATTTATTGGTTGGGTACTCTTATTGAGTTTCTAAACCAATGGAGATTTTCTAAGGTCTAGCACAACAAAAACAATGAGATAAGAGAAATTTGAACAAATTCATGTGTCACAAGGACCGCCACTGATCATCTCCATGAACACGCAAATTTTGTCTCCATCCTCCATCATCAACTGTATAACAAAAACCAAACACATAATTAAACCTTAATTTCTCAATTAATAAGCTAAAATAAATACTTTAAAAAGTTTAAGGAGAGTAAAAAACTGAATCAGGAGTTTGTTATACAATAGCCATCAAAAAGAAAACGAACAGTCATAATAAAGGGTTTTTCTTTTTGCAATACTGAACCATCAATTTCTTCATATGTGTATGAACACATAACCTAAATATTTCTTGGATTCCCTGATTCACATTTTTAAACAATATTCTCTTAGTAATTAAGTAAAAGAATTAGACTAAATGTTATTTTGTTTAAATTAATTAGGGTTAAAAAGACAAAGTATAACTCATGGTCGATGAGTTTGAGAATCACTCTCTTCTTCTGTTCCGATTCGGGTGTCGATGATATACTTGAGATACATGATTCTGAAGTTGTAATCGAAGAACTCATTACTTGAAATAGTTTGCAGATAAATTTTAGAGAGACTAGTAGAATCTCAGTGTGAAAGGTACACTATGGATAAACGATAATTTATAGACAAAAATTCACTTAGAACAAGAAAATATATTGGTCAGTTTGTATTTTGCAATATAGTCCTCAATTTTAATCACCATTATTTAAAATTATAAAACTCTTAGATAACTCTTAAAAATACATTCAATAATTATTACATACATTAATAAATAATAGAATAATAAGACACTACATTATTTAACAAAGACATTAATTAATATGAAAGTATACTAATTATAGCATAAATTAGAATTAAAACACTATACCATTCATCATAATTATTTCCATAATGTTGTAACAATAACTTTGCGTTTATGTAATGAGAAGTTTCATAATAATAATAATAATAATAATTGTTACTACTCACTTGTAACACAAACATTATAAACAAGAAAAAATTATGTCATAAAGTAAAAGTAACTCAGTCTTAAACATAACTTAGTCGTAGACATAACTCAACCGTACAAGATAAATAACCAAGTCGTAAAAGTAAAGAAGAAAAAAACCAAGCTTTCAGTAAGAAATCATCAGCTTGATGTACTCAGCCGTACCGTGTATTTTAAATTTATAACCCATACATTCAATAAAAAATAACTTAGTCATATCGTCTATAACTATATAAGACAATAATAATGACCCATCCGAATGATAAGCAATAACTTAGCCGTTTCATGTATTTGCTGTGTAAACATAACTTAGCTGTATAATATCGAGAAATTTTTTAACCTATGCAAATGATGTCTTACTACGCAGTTATGATGCGATAATACGTGTTCGAGGTTAAACCCTATATCTGATTACACAGATATAGTGTGATTTTACGAAGCGTGTAATGATGTCTTATTACGTTTCCCGACGCAAGAATAACTCAACCTTTATATATCTATATAGTAGTCTTAAAACTATCATTTCACTAGCCTTTAATACAAAAAATCGTCACTATACGATTTTTATTAAAAATATGTGACTTTGACGCGACGATTATCTCTCTATTTATTTCTCTGTTTCTCTCTCTTTATTTGCTCACAACTTCTCAATTTCTCAATCTCTCTATTAATCTATATCAGTGTTTTCTCTCTTCTCTTCTCTTCCCCTTTCTCTAATCTTAATCTAACACTTTAGATATTCCTCATAAACAATACACATGCAATCTATCTCTTTCAATTTCGATTTTGCTCACAAACAGTATGCATGCAGTCCGCTTCTCGCATGCTTATCCTATGCAACCACCAAAGGGGCACAAAATTTCCAAATGTTTATTGTAACATTGGCTGCTTATCCAATGCAACCACCAAATGGTAGTTTTAGTTCTATGTTCTGTTTTATTGGCTTCAATTTGTTCTAATTGCTTTTCTTCCTATTTTTTCAGCCACTTCAATGGGATAGTGGAAAGCATCCCTACTTTCCTCTTAAGATGCATTGGTTTATACACCGCATAATGGATATGTCTGTTGCTCCAAATGGTAGCTACAAATTATTGGTTCGTCAAGTGATTCTCCATCTTAGTTCGAATCCCTGATGAAGTCATGTGGATTTTTGTATCAACGATAAAACATAAAACACTCATCTTTGAAGTGAAAGGATTTGATACAGTTCTTTTTCATCTATATTTTTTTATTTGTTATGCTGTAAATTAATGTTAACTTGAAAGTGTTATAAAGAACTTTTGTTTTAAACAAGGTGATGAGATTGAGTCTGACGATTACACAGATACTGCTTTGTTGAAGTAGAACAACGGATTTGGACTTAACACTATAAACTAAACATAACTTAGTCTTAAACATAACTCAACCGTAATTTTCTTCTTGCATTAGTCATTTATTGTAAAAGTAACTTTGCGTTTATACAATGGGAAGTTTTATAATAATAATTGTTAATACTCACTCGTATCTCAAACATTAAAAACAATAACTCAACCATAACTTTTAATCACAAAAAAACTATGTTATTAAGTAAACATAACTCAGTCGTAAACATAACCTAGTCGTAACCATAACTCAGTCGTGTAGGAAAAATAACTATGTCATAAGGTAAAGACAAAAAAAACCCAGCTTTCAGTAATTTAGATATTATTTCTCGTTGTTTTATCATTAACTATTTTTTATTTTATTTTTGACTTGACAATTTCAGTTAGAATTGATAATTTCAATACCTTATGAAAATTCGTAATCTCTATTATGAAGAAGATAACTCAGGTGTATTGTACACATAACTTAGTCGTAAGGTAAAATAACTCAGTCGCAAAGTAATATTTTTTGTTCATTTCATTTTTAGTTACTGATGGAAGATGGTGACGAGATTTATGTGGTCTTCGAACAGTTTGCTGGTGGACTGTATGTTTCTTGATTATTCGGGTTTTCCTATCACTAAGGTTTTAACGAGGCAAGTTGGTTAAGTTATGATCGATGATCGCAAAAAACTAAAGACGCTACGATGAAATCGGAACGATGACAAGTATCTTCCGAAATATACCTTGAGTTTCGTACGTCGCTTACACACGAAGATGCAAAACCGATAAGTTGAACCTTACGAATTCAGCTCGCCAGTTGGCGAGCTGAGTGACACACATTCAGCTCCCCAACTGGCGAGTTGACTCACACGCATCCAGATCGCCAATTGGCGAGCTGGATATCGCAAATTTAACTCGTCGATTGTGAGTTGATTTCGTCTCGAACCCTTCATCTGTTGTTTTGTATCATTCCGAAATTCCATTAGAATTCTGCGACTAAAATCATAAAACTTATTCTCTTCGTATGGATATCGCGACCATACGACTATTCCTTACGGGTCGTAGAAGTTTTGGGAGTCCTTTCATATAAGTTTTGAATTGTATAAAATGGCTAAACGACCAGAGGTATTATTCTCCGGAACGATCGCAAGGATATGTTCGTATCTTTTAGTCATACAAAGCGGTAATGGTCAATTTGTCGTAAGGCACATATCGTATCGATGCGCGAAAGACCAATTGTCCAATGAGAATCGTAAAATTGCTTAAACCGCATAATGGCCCAATGATGCCTAAAACGAGATGAAAGGCCCACTACGCTTCTAAAAACGAATTCGGCCCAAGTACAATGACAGTTACGGCTTGTTGCGCAAGATATAGAAAAATGGAAATAATTCTGAAAACGAAAGTTCCCGCTGAAGAATCGGGGACCAAAAAAGGAAAACGGGCAAGTAAGGAGTCTATATAAGGAGGATAAAGGGGAGGGGGAGACAAGACATGTTCAACTTTCCGCACCAAAACACTTAGGGTTTTTAGGCTTTTATTATGTTCTTAGAGAGATGCGACTCGATTAGGTTGTTCAGAGTTCCGCTGTTAGTTCTAGGATATTTACTGAATGTTCTTACGGTTGGAACTGCTACCTGATTGTAAAATGTTCACGAGAATCAGAATAAGAATCCTCTTTCCCTCATTTTGTATTCTTTAATTTTTGCACTTTTATTGTCTTTCTCGTATTCTGATCTTGTTCGTGTTTGGCTTACAGAAATCCGGGATCTCTGGAAAGTTAGAGTTTACTCTGATTTTTCATGACTAACGGAAATGAACAGTGTGAATCACGGGTCCCACACTGACTATTTAGAATTCACAATTTTGGAAGATAACTCATTTGTAAATTAACCATAACTCAGTCGACAAGTAAACATAACATAGTCGTAAGGTAAAAATCATAACTAAGACATCCATAAAGAAAAACAATCCTTATGTAAGATAACTCAGCCATAAAGTTCTTTTATGACTATCTAAGAAACTAAGAATAATCCAGCCGAATGAAAAACAATAACCTAGCCGTTCCATATATTAGCCGTGTAAAATACGGCTGAGATCTAAGATCAAATTTTTTTTTATATTTGAGGCTAATGATGTCTTACTACGCAACTATTATGTGATATTACATTTGGGACGTGAAAATTCTCTCTTTCTCTCTGTCGCGGCTATGATGTCTTTCTACCTTTGTTTCATAATACTTGACTTTCTAAGTTTTATTTTTTGTTTAACAAAATTTGATATTTTACTTTTTAGTTAACTTTTTATCTTCTAAAAAATAATCAATCACACTTTCTGGTTAACAAAATCATTACACATATTTTTTAAGATAAAAATACTCATTAATTTAATTATTCATAATATTATTATTTCTTAAAGCATTGAAATTTGAAAAATACAATTACAGTGAGCTAAAGAGAGAACAAACAATACAATTTTTTTTTTAATATGTGTGAAAACAAAAGAAATCAAGTATTAAGAAATGGAGAATTTTGCAGCTACGACGTGATATTACGAGACGTGTAATGATGTCTAATTACGTTACCGAGGTAAGAATAAATCATCATTTCTGTATATGTACAATAGTTTTTCAAGTAGTCTTTAACTCAACTTTTATGTGTCTGTAAACCAAACTAACAATGACAAGGAACCCAATCCTAACAACCACTTTAAGATCCATAACTCAGCCAAATAATAAATAATAACTCAGTCGCTACATATATTAGACGTATAAAATACGACTGAGCATTAATATCGATAAATTTTTAGGACCGAGACAAATCATGCTTATTACACAGCTATGAGGCTATGATGTGATATTACTTTGCCGAGATCAACCCCTATGTGAGAATTCTCAATCGTGACAAAAATATCTGATTTTGACGCAATGATTCTTCCTCTCTCTCTCTCTCTCTCTCAAAAACTTTCTTTAAAAATTACAAAACCTTTATGAGAAAAACTACATAAACACTTTATAATAACTCAGAAATACACAAAGAAAAACAAGTCCTTTAGTAAGATAACTTCGCTTAGAACAAGAAACAATATATTGGTAAGAGAAACATAACTTTGAAAACTGCAGAAACACTTTATAATAACCCAGTCGCGACGATTCTCTAGTCTCTCTCTGCCGCGGCCATGATGCTTATTACACAACAGATATGATGTCTTCATTTATATTAAATTAAATGAAATTGAATCGACTGTTCGCACTCTCTCTCTCTCTATTTATTTTGATGTTTCTCTCTTATATTGTTCATGAATTCACCATCACTCTTTCTTGTTTGTCCTTACAAACAGTATGCATGCAGTCTCTCTCTCTTTCTATTTCTATTTTGCTAAAAAAACAGTATGCATGCAATCTCTGTCATTCTCTTATGGGAACTCGAGTCATGCTTCTATCCTGCTTATCATGCGCAACCACCAAAGGGGGACCAAATCTCCTACCATTGAATGTAATATTGCATGCTTATCCTAAATTCCAAAGGGGAACCAGAAAGATTCAGGAGCCAAAAACTATTCCCCGTTACCTTTGCGGTTTCTCTTACAGTATCCGCTAATAGTTGGCGTTAGGTTGCAGAGCATAAAGACCCATGACTTGCAGAAGTAACCCATGGCTTGCAGAGCATATAGAACCATGGCTTGCATATAGACCCATGGCTCTAAGAATGTAGGGCATATCTACAACTTTTTGTTACGCTGTAAATTGAAGTTAGATTTTCATATTAGTCAGATAGTTATTTGTTGAAGTAGAACAATAGATTGTGACTTAAGACTATAAAAATGTCATGTAAACTTTGGCTCAGCATGTAAGTGTTTAAACAACCATATTTTTTATCATTTACAAATTGACCTCAAGTGAGTATGTAAGGTTTATAGTCATATGCGACAATCCATTGTTCTACTTCAAAAAAGAAGTATCTGAGTAATTTGCATACTCAATCTTATTATCCTATTGTTTTTTTAGTTATGGCTGTAATTTAATTATTTACATTTGGAGTATTGTCAGTTTATCAAGTATGTATATCTCAGTCAACATTAAAAACATAGCTCAGCCACGCACCAAAAAATCAGCTTTAAAATAAGTCAACCGTATAATACTTGTAACTCAATCGTATAAATAAACATAACTTATTCTTGGAGCAAAAATCCTAAGACAGAACAAGACAAAAAAAAATCAACATTAAAATAACTCAACCGTAAGTAAAAATAACTCAGCTTTTGATAAACATAACTCAGTCCTTAAGTCGTAGAAAATACAACTTCGACATGCCCAAAACCATAGTTTCCGGTTTGTATTCCAACATCACTCAACCATATTTAAATATCTTGTTCATGTAACAATTTAATTTCCGGTTTGTATTCAAACAGAACTCAACTTAATTTAGTCAGATGTTTATGAAATGCAAATAATAATATTCAAACAATTTAATTTTACCAAATTATCATATTACAATCTAACTTCACAGAGTAGATAACAACTCAATGTACTTGTAATAATTAAGAAAAATTTGTATTTGAAAAGCTCTCGTGATTTGAAAACCTTGGATCTCAAACCAGTTAAGCAATCCCGGATGGAGGTTCCAGTACACTACTTCAAATGGTTGAGAAGCTTCACGGTAAAAATATGACAACACAAGATCACCGGAATGGGTAATGCTAGTAATAACCAATCCATATTTTTTGACCAGAGGTTCCCAAAACGTTGACAAAATACGAATATGTCTTGTTCACTCATGTTTGTGCTCGTTCTCCAAAATCCAAAATTTGAAGTTTTTTCCAATAGTTATCCAACAGGAAGAGATAAAAGCCATTCTATCCTCATAATCGAAGATTATTTCGAAGTATACCAGCAGGTATGTTGCTAATAGTTGGATTTTTCTCTATCGATCCCTTACACCACTATCATGGTCATTGTAGTATGGAAGGTTATCAATCCAATCAGGTGTGTACTAACAATCTGAATTGCAATGGATACTGCTAAGTGAAGCTAAACAGTAAAAGGGGTGGTTTACTAACATATCCTTAGTGACGTGAACATGTTGGAAGTAAAAAGCATAAACAGAACAAGGAGCATAAAAGACTAAAATGCAAAAACAGAGTAAAAGCAGAGAAAGTGAAAGATGTAAACAAATGTGAAGCAGTTCCTGAGGACTAAGGGTAATCAACCAGAGATCCATCTTAATCTACCTAAGCACCTAACATACCTCAAAAAATAGTAAGCTATCCCTAGACGATAGGTTCATAAGTAACAAAGTCCAATCCCTTGATAATTGAAATCAACCTATGCAATCACCAGACCTAACTCCCGCTAACGGTACACTACCTAGAAGGCATTAAGCATCAACCTACCAAAGCCGAAAAGCCCCCTAGTCATCCAACCCCCTAGGCTGAGATGCATATCCTAAGCATCTAGGGTGTTGCGTAAGGATAGACTAATCTATGAAATCACCATGATCAGACATTCCATAGAACGCTTTTCGGGCGCTGGAATGTCCAAGATTAGATTTCGATTAGCGTGAAAGAAACCAGCATTAAGCACAATAAAACAGAAGGGATGTAAATGTTCACGCAAGCTTAGGTGCCTAAGGTGAGATCAGGACATCAACCCTAGCATACCCCCATCCTCAAAAACTTCAAGAACTACTCACTACTCATGGAAGTAAAAACAGAGAAAACAGAAATAACAACTTCAAGGTTAAACATGATGATCTAAGGCTAAACAGTTGAAGAACAGCACGAACAGTAAGAACTCAAACCCATATGAGAAAGAATAGCAATAGAACAGTAACTAACCCAGATAAGCACCAACCTAAAGCTAAGCAGGAAAGTAAAGGAAAAACAGAAGATTAGCATAAACTTAAAAGATTCTGGGTTTTTACACATTAGAACATCAAGAACAATAAAGGAAATGAAAACCTAAGACAAAAAACCTAAAAAGGAAAGAAAAACAAGACTTATGCAAAAGGATGCGAATTAGGTCTTTTATAGTGTTCAGAGAAAAACCCTAAATCGCACTAAAGACAAAACCAATCATTGGCTCGGATCTTGGGTTAGGTCCACTCCTTAATTGAGTTGGTCGGGTCGGAGCGTGTTTGACTCGAGTTGGGAAGTGCGAGATCGATCTGAGCTGGGGACGCTTGAATGGGATCGATCCAGAAGTTGAGCTTGAGATCAATCCAGCTTGTACGTGGCTTGAGTGAGATCGATCTGGTGTTGAGTGTGGGATCGATCTGGAAGTGTGCTGGGATCGATCCAGAAGTTTGATGCGGGATCGATCTGGATGTGTGCTGGGATCGATCTGGATGTTTGATGGGATCGATCTGGATCGATCCATAAGTGAGCTGGGATCGATCCAGATGTTGCTTGGGATAAATCCAGAGGTGTGCTTAGATCGATCCAGAGTGAAGTCGAGATCGATCCAGAAGTGTTGATCGATCTGGAAATGAGCTGAGATCAATCCAGATGTCTGTTGAGGTCGATCCAGATGAGTGCCAGTCCATTCCATGTTAAGTGTTGGTCCATCCCATGTTAAATGATGCTTTTCTAAATTCTCACAAAACCATCCTGAAAACTCTTGAAAGTCCTGAAAAATCTCAAAAATGCGTGCATATGCGAATTCTAATGCAAGAGTCCTAAAAATCACAAACTTACTGAAATCAACTACAAATGTGATGTATGCACGCCTAAAGACTTCAGAATCGATGTTGAATGACATGTAAAAACTATGAGAATTCAGAGTCATCAGTTTCTCAACAACAGAAAACAACATTGGTTGTCTGCCCAATAGATGTCTCCACAATTGCGACACACAACAACACCTACCAATCGTCTTTGGAGGAAACCATTTAGCAATCTAAATTACGAGATCAACATGTATAGCGGGTAAATTATGAGCTGGCGCACTACTACTAATGATCGTATACTTGTCTGCCATCATAGCTAAAAATATGAAATTGAAAGGAGATTTATTGACAGAAAATAAATAGAAGATTAAACGCGAGATCACAAAAAATGTACATAGGGTAATATACTTATATAGAATAACCCTAACCGCAACTTAGCGAAGACATAAATATCATGTCACTCTTGTCTTGGAACACCCGAATTTTTAACCAATCTTAGAAACATGATATTGTCTAACAACAATTTACAATTAACTTATTTCCATCGTGTTTTGCGAAAAGCTCTCCCGGGCTAGAATGCAATCCATAATTATAACTCTCATCGCCTTGACGCATTTGGGTTTTTTGGAAAGCAAGTCTCGTGGTTCAGAGTTGCTATCAAGTTCCCAAGTTATCTATGTTTTAGTCACTTTTGACTCCGATGATATCTCACTAATTTCTTATGTTTATGCTTCTAACTTTTAGGTGGATTTTTTTCACCTTTGGGATGACCTTCGTCGGCATCAGTGTGGTTCCCAATCCATACCATGGCTCATTTTTGGATATTTCAATGAAATATTATATGTTACTGAGCGATAATCACTTAACTAGAACTCAGCATCTAGGCATGTTTTAGTTCCAAGATTTTATTCATATATGTGATCTTATTAATTTGGCTTATGTAGGTCCTTGTTTTACATAGTGGAACCATTGTGAGGAAGATCATATTGGCAGAAAACTAAATTTTTCTTTGATCAATGACCCATGGGAGAACATATATCCTCACGCTTACGTTGTGTTTGAATCAAATGGTGTCTCGGACCACACTCGTTGTGTCGTTCATTTCTCCTCCCCAGCCTCTGTAATTCGTAAACCTTTTAAGTTTCATAACTTCCTTATTGATAATCCATCTTTCATACAGGTCATCGAATCGTCCCGGGCCCTACGCCCACCACTTCACCACTATCGCCTTGCTCTGCATTTCTTCTACACCAACTTAAAGAGTCTCAAATTTCATTTGCATCATCTCAACACTTCCACTTACAGTGAAATCACCAACCGCACTCGAAATTCCTTCACACACCTTTGCTTCGTCCAAACTCAAGTTCTCCAAGACCCCTCGCCCTCAAATGTTGCACTCGAGGCCATCGTAGATAAAGAATGGCATAGTTTTGGCTTGTGGAAGAACATTTCTATTAGCAGAAATCCCACATTGCTTGGCTGAAACAGGGTGATCACAACACTCGTTACTTTCATCATGTTCCAGCCACTCGAACCGCCCATAGCTCCATCTCCCCTCCGGAAATGTGGTCAATAATTTTGCTTCAATCAAAAACGCAGCTTTATGACACTTCAAAACTTTTCTCCAATCAGTTGATCAAATCACTCCTCTCATGCATTCGTCCCTACCATAGCATATTCCCTATCGCCTACCTGCCAAGTTTTCCACAGCTATGACAGCTCATGTCTTGGCCTCTAAAATACAAGCAACCTTTTTCTCCATGCCTTCCAATAAATCTCTACGTCCGGATGGTTACACTGCGGAATTCTATAAAGGAGCTTGGTCGATTATTGGCGCGAATTTTTTTGTCGCGGTTCAATATTTTTCCCTCTACGGCTTCCTCCCCCCCCCCCCCCCCCCCCCNGGTATTAACGCTAAGCTGGTAGCTCTAATCCCCAAAGGTGACAACCCACAGAAAATGGAAGACTACCGCCCCATCTCTTGTTGTAACATCATTTACAAGGTCATATCTAAGATTCTGGAAAATAGGCTAAAGTAATATCTTCCAGAGTTCATCGCTCCAAACCATAGTGCTTTTGTTTAGGGTCGTTTGTTACTTGAAAATATCATGCTTTCTACAGATGAGGTAAAGGACTACCACATGCTCTCCATCTCGCCTCGATGTACTCTTAAGCTTGATATATCCAAGGTGTTCAACACAATTAATTAGGGTTTCATAGTAGCAGTTTTACATGCCATGGATATTCCTTCGTGTTTCATATACTGGATCTATTTGTGTATCTCCATAACCATTTTCTCCATCTCAGTAAATAGAGAGCCATCAGGTTATTTTCCTAGCGCGTGCGGTGCCCGGTAAGGTTGTGCACTATCATCCTATTTATATGTCATTGCTAACGGTGTCTTGTCTCTTCTTCTTAACAAAGCTGCTGGATCTGGTCGTTTCGGTTACCACCCTAACTGCCGTGAATTGAGAATCACTCATCTCTGCTTTTCTGATGACATTCTTGTCTTTTCTGATGGGAAACAAACTTCCCTCGCGTGTGTTCTTGATGTTCTTAACGTTTTTAGCCAAGCTTCAGGACTTCGAGTAAACCTCTCCAAGTCATTCATCTTTCTAGCTGGTAGTCCTCATCCAGATATGCTCCATTACGTTGAGTCCTTGTGCCTATGTGATGTAATGTGTATTTAATGCATTTTAACTCTTATTTTGCATTCATTTTAGGTAGATTCACTTGAATTTAGGCATATATAGGATGTATTTTCATGTCATATTCATGTTTCAGGTATTGAAGGTGAATCAGTTTAAAAGATAGATCAATTGGATGCAAAAGAGCCTTAAATGGGACTTAATAGGGATCAAAACAACAAGTTTTAAAGGTCAAGATATTTTGGGATTTTACAATGAAAATTTTATCATGGCACCTTGAAGAATATTTTAGCTAAGAATTCAAGCTTTCCAACAAGCCAAAAATTACCTTGAACGCCCCAGGTAATTTCAAGATATAAACCGGCAACATTGTGATCCACTAGATTCGAAGCTTCAAACTGTCCGCCCTGAAGATGTGTCTTTTACACCAGCTTCTATTGCGAATTAGGGAAAAAGTCTTACATAAAAGTTGTAGCCCTATGAGTTATCTTTTCAAAGAGCTATTGTATGACACCATATCTTCAAATATGATAAAGTTATGAACCCTGAAGCTCATACCGGTTTAATGGACCGGGCAGTGCAAACCATTCCTCAAAAACTCAAAAGCCAGGGACCCAAACCGGTGAAGTGTACCGGTTTGTGCAAACTGGTACAGTGAAAAAGTAAACATTTAAACCCATTTTCAAGTCTTAACCCATTTTCAATTGGGTTAACCCATGTGTTTTGGGTTAACTCAATGCCAATTTTTAGGGGGTATAAATACATTTTTCGACCTAATCTTATGACTTGTGCTTTATCTTATCTCTTTTTCTCTCAAGAGCCTTTGTAAATATTTTATATATTTGTTTATTTTAAGTTTGAATTTTTGTTTTGACTGTGTTCCTTCTTCTATTTTTTGTTTCTAATCATGATTCTACACATTTCTATAGTTAGATCTTCTGTTGTATCCATGATTAGTGAGTAGTTTATTCCTAAGAAAATGAGTTAGGTAGATTAGGGTGATTAGATGATTGAATATGATGTTTAGGAGTTTAATAGCTTAGATCTTCAATCAATAGGTGTTCTTAATGCTAAATTTGTATTCGTCATTCAAGTTAGATCATAGGATGAATCGTGCCCGAAAGGTGTTCGATGAAATTCTTGAACCAACTATTGTTTGCTAAATGATACTATCCAAGAGATTATTTTTAGTGGTTTATCATGAATTAGATCTTATTGTCTCTAGATTATGCAATTATCCAAGATATTGCTTTTAGTTGCATGATTAAGAGATGGATTAGTGACATGAGAGTGGATTAGTCTAATTAAGGGAATTCTAGACCAAAGGATTAGCACTAGAATGTGAATATTAGCATCATATAATGTCATTTGATCACCCGAGTCGATTATCTTTGCTCATTTCCTTAGCCTTTTATTATTGATTGCTAGTTTAATCTTTTCTTGACTTTTGCATAAGTTCTGTTGACTTTTGCTTTATTTGACTTTTTGTTAACTTTTGTTTTTTCTTTATCTAATGCATGTTAGGAAGACAGCTTTAAACCAATTATCTTATTTGGCTTAGACAAAATTCTCATAGGTTCTAGTATGTTAATTCCCCCTGATTTGGATTGATAACCATATATGCTGCAATGATAATGATAGTGCATTAAGGAATTGAGGTAGAAACACTGCAAAATCATACTATCACTGTGCTGCGACACCCTCCCGATTAGGTACTTAGAGCATCTCCAATGTAAAACTCCATTTTTTACTCTAAAATGGAGTGACTCCATTTTGGAGTTGGTTTTGCTCCAACCCCACTCCATTTTTGGGTATAACTCCATTTTGGAGTGGAAAATTGAGTAAAAAATGGAGTCATGAGTAACTTTACTCCATAAATGGAGTAATCCCATTTTTTACTCCATTTTGGAGTGGAAAATGGAGTTGGTTGGAGCACATTTTACTTTAAAATCCATTTTCCACTCCAAAATGGAGTTTAGTGTAAAATATGGAGTAGGGTTGGAGATGCTCTTAGGTATTCCGCTCACCATAAAAGCCATAACTACAGTGGATTACGCCCCACTCATTGACCGCATCCGTTCATACATCAATGCTTAGCCAGCTAAGCTACTCACATTCACTAGTCGCTTGGAGTTGATCCAATCGGTCATTGTTAGCACCATCAATTTCCGGCAGTCAACTTTTATACTCTCGAAGCAATGTTTGCGTACACTCAATTGTTTATGCAGTAACTTCCTCTGGTCCAGATCAGCATCGAATAATCACCTCTCCAAGATCAGTTGGGAAAATGTGTGTCGACCAAAAGCTGAAGGGGGACTAAGCATCCTTCGTATTGAGGAAACTTCCATTTTTTTCTCCCTCGCTCTCATTTGGCGTCTATTCTCAGGCGTTCCATCACTATGGTCTTCCTGGACACGTCACTACCTCCTTTGGAACTCCACTTTCTAAGACGTTTCTAGCTCCTCTTGCGGATCATGGATGTGGCAAAAATATTTTTTAAGATTCAACCTTTGGTAGTGATATCACTCAATTTTAATGCTTTATAGTGGGTATTTATACTTGCTATTTGGCATTATTTGAGTGTTTTCCTTGTAGTTTTGGCATAATTTTGGGATTTTAGGTGTTTGGAACGTTTTGGAGGAAAAAGTTGGATTTGTGCACGAAATGGACGCAAATTGGCATATGCAGATGCAGAATTCGGCAGAATGGTCAAAGGTTTACCAATTCTTTAAGATGTTCTAGTGGATGGACTGAACTAAAATTTTGACACAGGATAGCCACGTGAGCTAGCTTTTATATGGAAGTGGTTTGAGGTCAATCTATTGGAGCAATCGAAAGTTATGGTGATTTTACTGAAGACTGGTCAAGCTGTCTCGCAGAAGAAGCATGTGCAGAAAGTGTGACGACAGATCAATCGATCCGAAAAGGGATCGATGGATCCAAACCTCCTGGAAACTTATGTAAATTGAGATCGATCGATCTAGGAAGAGATCGATCGATCCGGGAAGGGATTGATCGATCCGTGCACTCGAGAATCACTAAAAATCATCCAAAATTACACTTTTGCCCTTAAGACTCATCAAAACTCTTCCTTATTGGATTTATTTTCTTTTTCCTTGTTTTTAGCACTATATAAAGCCTTAGGCTAGGGTTTATTTTATCAACCTTTATCCAACCTATTTTTGTACATAATTTTCAACGCTGTAGTTTTTCTTTTTCTCTGAGGGAGACGAGATCCAAATCTTGAACTTCTTTTGAAGAAGATTTCGGAACCCTCTTTTATTTATTTTATGCAATTTTTTCTTTTACTACTGAATCTATGATGCTTGTTTATTTTAACATGCTTGAATAGTTTCATAGTTAGGTTTTAGGGTTTCCCGGAGAAAACATAATTTGATAGTTAGGGTTTAACATAAAGGATTGAATTGTTAGGTTCTTAGTCTATATCTATTCTTAATGCTTGAATTAAACTGGCCATTTAGTTCATTGATATTAGGTTGATAAACAAAAAAGGATTTGGTTTAGAGATCTGACATATTCTAGATGAATAAGTGTCTCTGCTTGCGGGAGTATTGTCTTTGATGCTTATGAACATATCGAATCTGAAATCATTGCATAATTGAATTTTTTAAATACGGCGGGAGTTTGTATTTAGTAATTCGATTGTAAGGATCTAATACTTCGGGAGAAGATTAGTTTATTTTTGTCTTTTGAGTTGATAACTATTTTCAACATAAATCCTGCATGTTAACTTGAACTTCAAACATGAATACTTGTAGAATTCCCTAATGTTTGACGCTTTAGTTTATTGATTTACATCCTTTTTTAATTTATGCTTTAAACTCTGCTACGAACACCCTTTTATTTCGTCTTAGCTAGAATCGAGATTTAACTGAAAGCCGTATTGTGTGGTCTCTTTCGAATTCGACCTTTTACTATACTACAAAGATCTGTTCTCTGCAGTGTAGTTTTAGGAATTAAAACAAGAACCTATCAGGTAGCCACTTTTCTCCACTTTGAAATTCGCGACAGTCGTCAAATTCACATGGACCGTTTGACGTTCCATCTTGGCCCTCTTTTCCCTCTTGCAGGTGATGCAGGTTTTCGCATGCTTGGTGTTCCACGCACGGTGACCGTTGTGGATGCGGCTAACGATACCTCATGGACCGTTTGACGTTCGCGAAATTTATCCTTCTGTCAATTGCACACTCAACTCACCAGCCTTCGTACTCCTAATGCACCGTCAGGTGCGGACATTCCTTTATGGAAGCATGGCGTTGACCTTTACAAGCCTTCCTTTTCCGCACGAATGAAATGGCATCAGATACGCCTTCCATACCTTAGCAAGTTTGGTACAAATCAATTTGGTTTCTCCAATCTATATCTCGTTACGCGTTTGTTGTTTGACTTGCTATCCATGATAGATTATCTACTAGAGTTCAGTGTCGTACATGGGGTTTATCTCAAGCTTTCACTCTTTGTGGGGAACGAGATGAGGATATAACTAATAATATGCCATCCCTTGTAGAATTCTTGGGTTGGGAGATTGCTGTAAAAGCTTAGAAGATAAAGCTTGAACCATGAGTTGACAATCTGAAACCATAGAAACAGAATGATAACCAAAGTTGATAATGAATGCAAAGCCTGTCGAAGAGCAAGGAATTCTCCTTCTAATGGTGATGATGATGGTTGTATAGAACCTGAACCTTGAAGCTTAAGCTGACCATTGTGATAAAGTGCCCAACCAATTCCTGTTGGTTGAGTAGGAGATATCCAAGAAGTATCTGTGAAGTAGTATAAGCCATGATCACTCATTAAACCTTGTGCAATCTGTGCAGATGAATGTCCTGAATTAGTTCTCAATTCATGAACCACCGTGACTGAAGAACTTTCTTTCCATTGGAAGAAATCCGTGTATGCTTGTGATATAATTGTAGGCCTTCCTTGACGCACACATTGAGTATCAAATGATTCCTCTGCTTCCAGATTCTCCAAAGAAGGAAAGGGGCCACATTGATGGAGTCTCCAGACAAAGAAGAGCCTTGATGCTGAAAGTCCAGAGCAAGGCTTAAGTTAAGTACCATATCATCTCCAAATACTTCTTGTGGACTGAGAATTGAGGAGCTAAGGGAGCAGATCTCCTTTGTTACTCGACAAAGAAAGAACAGATGATTGACATCTTCCTCTACCTCACCACATAAGGGACAATATTGATCTCCCCTTAACCCTCTTCTCTGCAACTCCTTGAAGACAGCTAAACTATTGGTGTAAATACGCCAGAAGAAGTGATGTAACTTTGGTGGTACATCCATTCTCCATATATGCTGAGCCAAATCATCTGAATGGGTATGAGGCATAGGATGTGCTAGCTGGTGAGCTAAGTGATACTCTGATCTGACTGAGTAATCTCCATTCTTGGTGTATTGCCAATTAATCTGATCCTCTGAGTTGAATAGAGATGGCATGATTCTCTTGATGCTAATGACATCCTCCTGTGTGAGGTAAGTTGTCAATTTCTCTTGATCCTGATCTGTACCTGCATCATTCATTAGAGAATTGACTATAAGAGTGTTATCCACATGGGAATTATTGAGTGTAGCAACTCTATAATCCACTGTATTAGAGGAAGAGGAATTGGAATGTGGGATCCACTTATCTTACCAAATTTTAAGAGTCTTGCCATTTCCCACAATCTAATAGAGGCCATTTTTGAGCAAATTAACACCTGCTAGTATAGCTTTCCAAGCATGACTTGGTTTGCCTATGAGATCCACCTCCGTAAAAGTTGTATTGGGGAAATACTTAGCCTTATAAACCGCATGTATGAGAGAATCTGTTTGTGTTAACAGCCTCCAACTTTGTTTTTCCACCAATGCTAGGTTGAAAGCTCTGAAATCCCTTAAGCCAATCCCACCATTCTTCTTAGATCTAGTCAGCTTAGTCCAATTAACCTAGTGAATCTTGTGTTTTTCAATAGAAGAGGACCACCAGAACTGCCTCAAGAGTTTAGTGATTGCATCTGTAATTTTATAAGAAAGCATAAAACAACTCATAGCATATGAAGGTAGAGCTTGATCACTGATTTGATCAAAACATCTCTGCCTGCCTGTGAAAGTAATTTAGTAGACCAATTTTCCAACCTATGATGAACTCTCTGCAATATATGTTGGAAAAGATTGGATCTACTTCCCCTGATCATATGTGGAAGACCTAGATACTTACCACAACCTCCAATCTGTGTGATCCCCCATTATCTGTTGAATGGTAGCTTTCATTTGAAGAGGACAGTGCTTGCTAAAGGTGATCGCAGATTTTTGATAATTGACTTCCTGTCCTGACAACCTGCCATATGTTTGCAGTGTACTTTTCATGTTGGTTGCCTCTATGGGACTTGCCTTGCAGAACAGCAGAGAATCATCTGGAAACAGTAAATGAGATATGGCTGGTCCATTACCACTTGCCTTGAAGCCATGTAAAGAGTTATCTCTGATTCTACTTTGCAACATATATGATAACCCTTCTGTACAAATGATATATATGTATGGTGAGAGAGGGCAACCTTGCCTAATGCCTCTGGAAGGAATAATGTTGCCACAGGTGAGCCATTCACCAACACAGAATATCTCACACTTCTAACACATAATATGAGCCAGTTGCACCAAGCATCTGCAAAGCCTAATTTTTGAAATATGAAATCAATGTAATCCCAATTAAGCTTATCAAAAGATTTTGCAATGTCCAGTTTGAGGGCCATAAATGGATCAACTTTAGTTCTGGTTGTTAAGGAATGAATAAGCTCATGAGCTAACAGAACATTGTCAGTAATCAGGCGTCCTGGAATAAATGCATATTGGTTTAAGGAAATGATAGAGTGTAAATGAGACTTCAGCCTATTTGCCATTATCTTTGAAATGATTTTATAAGCAACATTGGCCAAGCTAATAGGCCTATCGTCCCGAGGTGTTTATGGGATTTGAACTTTTGGGATAAGGCATATATATGTTTGATTGATATCAAGATCTAGGTGATGATCTGTAAAAAAATGGTTGATGTAAGAGATGAGACCTGATTTTAGAGTAAGCCAGTGTTGTTTGTAGAAATCAACAGTGAGTCCATTAGGTCCATGGGACTTATCATCATTCATCTGCTTTAGAGCTTGAAGGATTTCTTCTTCAGTTACTGCTCTAATGAGGTCCTCATTCATCTCATTTGTGACCTTTGGTTGCAACCCATCAAGATAATGAAAGTCTAAGAGCGCAGAGAGTGTGACTGATTAAACAGATCCTGAAAATAGCTGACTAAAAGATTTTGAATATCTGGCAAGTCAGTATAGAGTGTACCATTTGGTGAGGAGAGGCTTGTGATACGATTGATAGATCTTCTATGCTTCATCTTACTATGAAAATAACTCGTGTTCTTATCCCCAGAGTTAAGCCAAAACATTCTACTTTTTAACCTCCATCTCTCTTCTTCCATTTTGCTGGCATGTTGTAATTGTGACTTAAGTATTCCCAGGTGATGGTAATCAATTGAGGGTGCTTCACACATAGTATGGATTTGATCCTTTAGTCTCTGGACCTCTTTCCCATAGTTTAATTGAATATTTTAAAACATTCATTGTATATATGTTTTTGAAAAATACACAGGAGATGCTTTTTGTGAATTGTAATAAATAATACTTATTGGAAGGATATTTTTGAATATAATAATCTACATAATTCAAACATATATTTTTGTACTAATGTAATTACAAGATTTGTAATAAATAAATAAGTAAAAAAATAATATATATATATATATATATATATATTTAAATCGGAAATCCGACAGATAGTTGATGTTTTAAATGAATCACTTAAGAGTTTATGGTTTTTTCAACTTTTTCCCTTTTTAAAAATTGATAGATTTGTTAAATTTATAAAAAAATTCTTTCAAATTTGTGCAGAGTCTAGTTAATATGTAGAGATTTTTGTGTAATATAGGATTCTATAAAAAAAAATTATATACTATAACGATTTCTAAAAGTTGTGTTTTACAAGTTGACTTATTATCTCAATAGTGGGATATATAATAGATTTTTAATATAATAATAAAATCAATGAAAACCAGACATTTTTGAATAAAAATGAAAATTTAGTAGAATTTTATAAAATCATCAAATCAATAAAAATGAATTTCTTAAGAAAGTCATAATCTATAAACTAGTAACAATAAATTTCATTAAAATATCAAAATTCATAAAGCAAAAATAGTAAATTATATAAATTATAACACTATATAAATTGAACTATCACTAATACATCCTAAATATCATACCATGCAAGTTTGAACTAATTAAATTTTTACTTTTACAATATATTTCTTTAATATATAGTAGATGGTGCAAATGAGAAGAATATACCCACAATATAGAAAAGGAAGAAATAAAGAAGTTTTATGGTGAAAATGTTTGACTGGGTTGTAATATAAGAGCATCTCCAATGGTTAAGACCATTGAAGGGTGCTTAAGGATTTTTTTAATCAATTTAATGGATAAGAAATTTTTGGTAAGATTTTTAATTTTGTTGCTTCCATTGATTAAGATATTTGTGATGTTTAAAAAAGACATATTTTTTACATTCCAATTAATAAACCATTTTAGATTCTTAAATTTTTTAATTTTTTAAACATTATATTTTACATATTAAAAATAATAATTAAAGATGAAACATACATGAAATGCATTTTATACAAGAAAATATAAAATTTTGAACGACAACAAGCGAAGTATGTAATCTTAATTTGATCCAAATATTTGCCATATGTGTTCCACCAAATCCTCTTTTAGTTGGTCATGTTTAATCTATCTCGAACTTGGTTTCGATTTGCCATCACATTGGCGAGATTTGTAGGCATATCCGTTGAATACATATAATCGACGTGTGCATTCCCGTTTCCTTCATGTTGATCAAATTCTGATAAATTGAAATGAGTGTACCCATCTCGTTTGTCTTCTACTATCATATTGTGTAGTATGATACATGTTCTCATTATAATCCCAATCTTGACCTTGTCACAAAAAACCGGATTTTTGACGATGGCAAATTGAGCTTGCAGAACTCCAAAAGCACGTTCAACATCTTTCCTAATACATTCTTGAGATGTAGCAACATCACTAAAATAATCGTTCCATAATCGACTATGGCCTTCTTCTCGGTTTCTTTCTATGTATCGTCGTTTCTTTGTATTTGACAATAGATGAGAATTAAGAATATTATCAAATTCTTCTTCAAAACATTGCTCAAATTGTTGATCAAAATCAAAGTTTTGAGGAGAAGAAGACATAATAGGTTTTAGTATTGTTTGAGAAGATTTAAGGAGAAGAAGTTATGTATGAGAATAAGACTCTATAAGACAAACCATTTCACACCCTAACCAACAACAATTTGTGACACATAAACAACCAAACCAATTGACAACAATTTGACATATGTGTCATAACATACCCGTGACACAAAACTACAATTGACTATCTCACTTTCACTCTCATTATCCTTCACAACAAACTACAATTGTCCCTTTCACTCTCTGTGTCCATCTCACGTTCACTGTCATTTTCCTTAAAACAAACAACAATTTGTATCTCTTACAATTTTGCCACTCTCTTTGTCCTTCTCTGCCACTCTCTTTACCAATTCACAAACAATCACTCAACACAAAACTACCAAAATACAACACTCTCTGCCACTCTCTTTATCCTTCTCTGCCACAAGCTTATACATAAACTCATTATCACCTGTAACAATCAACAATATAGTAGAATCACAAACAAAAATATATCAGAATCACTTAAACTTAAACGAAACTATCACTTACTCTCTTTCTTCTTCTTTTTTTGCTTATCCATCTTCTCCTTCTGCATATGCTGCTTCTCCATCTTTTTCTTCTTCTTCTTCTTATTATCCATCTTCTTCTTTTTCTTCTTCTTCTTATGCAAACAAAATATTACACAGAACGCAACACCAAAGACTTTTAAACAAAAACAAATTTAAACAGAAACAAAGACTTTTACACATAACACATAATGTAGTTATTTCATATCACACACAACACAGAAACATGAGAAACAGAGACATAAACAGAAACAAACAACACACAACAAACAGAAACTTTTAAACAACACATAAACAACATTTCAACTTCAAAACACAAACAAAAACAGACTTTAAACCAACATTTAAAGGACATTTTAACTTAAGGTCCAAGCATTTCAGAGATGAGCTTGGGCTTTAGAGCCTTTTCCTCATCAGAAAGTGGATCCTTCTTGGCAATTAGACTCTCTAGTAGACCCCCCTTAGACATTCTCTCCTTAGCAGCCAAGTCTTTCTCCTTGATGCTCCGCATATGTTAAAATATTTTCACACTACTCTCATTGTCCACACTCCCTACTTTTTTGGAAATAACCTTCTTTTTTGCTGCTTTAGATGCTTTCACTCCAATTGGTCTCACCTCCTCTACGTTTGATGAGTCTCTGCATTGATCTAGTTTTCTTCTTTTTGAGCTTTGCTCCCCTTTTCCATATGTGGATGCACACCATTTTTGATCATTTCAGAGTTCAATCCAGCAATGTTAAAGAGAGAACTTGACCTTATGATCATGGAAGTATAGATCAAATGCCACCCTCATCACATCATCTTTACTCTGGCCACTGTTTTGTTGTCTTGAAGCAGTGGCATGGCAGCCAACAAACTTTGAGACATTGTCATTGATCCTTTGCCATCTCTGTTTGCAGTGTATGGACTCTCTATCATGAAATCCAGCTAGCTTGGGGGAAGCATTGAATAGAGCAGCAACCCTTTTCTAGAAGGCATCATGCTTCTGCTCATTGGAAACCACATCGTCTTTGCTTGTGTTTAGCCAAGAGCTACAAAGCACTTGAGGAAACATTTCCTTCTATCTTTACGGCTCTGAACAACTTTAGGAGCATCAGGAACTTGGCTAGCAAAGGCTGGGGTATTGAAACAATTAGGGAGCTGGCTAGGAAAGGCTGGGGTATTCAGACACTCAAGGAGTTGGCTATTAAGGAAATCTGTGAAGTTTCCAGATTGAGAGGATGGATCCATATACGGATCCATGAGGTTTGTAGCTAAGTTTTAATTTATGTTTGTGTTTTAGGGTGGGGTATTGAAACAATCAGGGAGTTTACTTTGTGTTTTAGCTAAGTTTAAGATTTTATATTATATAGAAATGTGAATTTAGTGTTTTGAGATACACATCTAATCATGCATTCATCACAAAACATTTCAATTACAACTAAGAAGCATTCATTATCTTCTAACCTAACTAATCTAATCAATTCATTAATCACTTACAAGTTTTGATGAGGCAGAGAACAACCTTGCCTTGTAACCTGCAAAGAACAAACAATCATCAAACATTAAGGATTCAACTAAGAACAATAATCAACTCGAATTGAAATCAAACTACAACAACAAACAATCAACAATGAAAACGAACCTAATCTACACTGTAACAATCAACAATGAAAACAAACAATCATCAACCAATCAACAATGAAAATAAACAATCATCAATCAAAAAGGATTCAACAAAACACTGTAAATGAACATATTGAAATCAAAATTCATCACCAATCAAAGATCATCACAAAACGAACCCTAATCTACACATTCACATCTAACAATCAACATTCACATCATACAAGGAATCGACAAAAACAAAAGAAATTACTCGATTACCTTCAACCCAAATGAATCTCTCACCTTCTGCTTCCTTCTACTTCTTCTTCGTAGGAGATGAAATCCCCAGGTTTCTCCGCCTTCGATTTCTATGTCGTATCGCCAAAATCACCAAAAGGGGAATCAGAATTGCCATCGCAACTCTGTGGAGAGAAATCGGTCAAAAAATCATTTTGACCCTTCTCCTTCGAACCCCAAAATTTTTTCCCTTTTTTTCTTCGCACCAATGTCCATCTGACACGTAGGGGAGCATAAGAAAATCTTAAAACGCTCCTCTAAACATCGATCTTAACCTAAATAAACAATTATATATGATTTATTTAATTGCCTAAAATACTCTAAGCAACCGTCTAAACACCTCATAAACACCACTAATGGAGTTGGTCTAAGACTTTTTACTTTTCAACATCTTTACCTCTACACGAATTAAAGCTTTTGAACCAGAATTTAAAACCTTATATAAAAGAAATTAATCAATATGTATCGATTGAGTATTGACTAGATATTCTCATTTTTACAATAGATGTTTCCTCATTCATCTATCTAGATTTTGAACCTCTTTAGTTATTTCGGTATAGAAGTTATTTCCTTTACATTTCCCATAATTTACATGATGTGTACAAATTTTAACATTATCACTAAACTATGTTTTGTGACTAATTAACCTATAACTTGTAAAAATAGATATGCGTTGGACGTAAGTCCCATTGCTTTGCTCGAAACAAAATTTGGACCAAGGATGCTAATGATGGTAACTTTAGAGGAATTATTTTGGTGAAATTGTGAATTATGTTGGATTCTTCTAAACTTATATCATTTGTTTTTTATCTAAAAATAAGTAAGGCCCACTATTTTGATGGAAACCTATAATATTCTGCTCTTCTTTTTTTGTTCTTCTTTGAAAGTGTAGAAAAAAGTTTTTACGTGAAAAATTTTAACTACTATTTTTGTACTAATTATTATTCTACCTAATTTTATTTTCTTTAGTTTCTTTTTTTTTTAATCACCATTTGCACCCCAAAACTCATTCTCACAAAATCATGCTAAAGAGACTATAATTAATGACGCCAATTATTTTCTCATATCTTTTTTTTACTATTCCAAAATTAAAATCAAAACAAAAATCTTAATGTTTTGCAAAAGTTAAATGAAGAAATTAGGAGACAACTTTAAAATTTAAATGCAATTATATTGTATTTCATATCAATATTTTTGGAAAATACAATCGGGTTAACGTCAAACGCAAATTCTCAGTTGTAATTTATTGATTAATTAGTCACAAAATAAAATTTATCATACAATATTATAGTTTGTAATAATTATTAAAAGATTATAGAAACAAAATAAAAATTAGTAACTTTTTAGGTGGTGTCCAAAATTAGGCCGCCAGAATTTTTACAAGTCTTAGGACAATAATTTCGTTTGTGTTTACAAGTATATTATATTTTTGGGGTTTTTTTAAAAAAAAATACTTTGGACCCTATTTCTTTATATTTTTCGCAAAAAAATTTGGACCCCTAAACCAGCACACCTTTGTCCATTCCTACTGGATCAGTCCTGCAAAATTTTGAAAGATAAAACGAAACAACAACTATATTAGAGGTGAAATCTATGTATAAAAGCCAACTACGTTGGATTAATGTTTTCATTTTAGGAGTTGGTTATATAAAGTATCCAGTTTGATTTCTGATAAGAGAAATGTTTTACGCTGTGTCACGTGGTATTAACAATAGCGGGTCCTAGATCTAGAGAGTGAAGACTTAAACTCCTTTTGATTAAAAAAAAAAATCCTCCTTTAATTTAAATCAAAAACAAAAGAACTATCCTCTATTTAAAAATGAACTCACCATCACCTGTACTTAGGTTTTTTATTTCATGCTTCTCATGATACATTGTGTAATTTTCAACTCTAATTTTTATTTTTATAATCAATTTTTGGTTTGAAATCCATCTGGCGAACATTATTTAGCTTCATGAATTAAGGTAATATTATCTGAAAGCGTAGCTAAAGCGATGCTTCCACGTCTTTATATTATAATATTCCCCCGCCCCATTTACTAAAAGATCCCACTTTTTTAAAATTTCCCTGTTGTTTCTTCTTCATCATCTGCATAATTTTCAAAAGTCGTGATCTTTTCTCTTTGGGTCGTCAGAACCTAAGCTAATTTAGTTAAATTTGCGATCTTTTCTCTTTGGGTCATCATAAACTTGAGCTAAAACCTAAAAGCCTATAACCATGGGCAATTGTTTTGCCAAGAACCAAGGATTCATAAAGGCTCAGCAAAATGGGCAGAGTAGTTCAGTTGAAGTAGATCAACGAGGAGGAGGAACCCACCAAAATCCGCCGTCGTCTACTCTACGGCCGAGAAGCCAGATGCCAGGGAAACCAGGCTCCGGTATGAATCAACCACCGTCGTGGAGAATGACGGCAACAGCACCAGGAACAAGCCCCAAAAGCTCAAAAACCAATTCAATACTCGAGAACGCTTTCGAAGACGTGAAGCTATTCTACACATTAGGGAAAGAATTAGGTCGAGGACAATTCGGTGTAACGTATCTATGCACAGAGAATTCAACAGGGAAGAAATACGCCTGCAAATCGATCTCAAAGAAGAAGCTGGTAACGAAAGCTGATAAGGATGATATGAGAAGAGAGATTCAGATAATGCAACATTTGAGTGGTCAGCCTAATATTGTTGAGTTTAAAGGAGCTTATGAGGATGAAAAGGCTGTGAATCTGGTGATGGAGCTTTGTGCTGGTGGTGAATTGTTTGATAGGATTATAGCTAAAGGACATTACAGTGAAAGAGCAGCTGCTTCTATATGTAGACAGATTGTGAATGTTGTTAAGATTTGTCATTTCATGGGTGTGTTACATAGAGACTTAAAGCCTGAGAATTTCTTGCTTTCTAGCAAAGATGACAAGGCTTTGATCAAAGCTACTGATTTTGGCTTGTCTGTCTTCATTGAAGAAGGTAACAAAATCATATAATTGTTTCTTCTTAGTACATTGATGTAGTTGATTGTTTCTAGGACACATAGATAAGTAATGGAACATGGTCCTGGGTTTCATGTGGCTGTCTCTTCTTTACAGGGAAAGTATATAGAGAAATTGTTGGGAGTGCATACTATGTTGCTCCTGAAGTATTACGTCGAAGATACGGGAAAGAAGTTGATATATGGAGTGCTGGAATCATACTATACATTTTGCTTAGTGGTGTACCACCATTTTGGGCTGGTAATGCTATATTCTCTCTTTGTTTTTGATTTATATGTTGCTAAGAAAAGCTGAATAGTTAAAGATGGTTGCTGTTTTCATCTATTTGTGTATGTAGAATCCGAAAAAGGGATATTTGATGCTATATTGGAAGGCCATATCGACTTTGAAAGCCAACCTTGGCCTTCAATCTCCAACAGTGCGAAAGATTTGGTGCGTAGAATGTTGACTGCGGATCCAAAAAGGAGGATTTCTGCTGCTGATGTTCTTCGTAAGTAGCCTGTCAAGTATTGAATCTTGAAAGCCATTATGGGTTCCTTCTTCATTGGTAGACTTTCTTAGTATATGTTTGGTGCAGAGCATCCATGGCTTAGAGAAGGTGGAGAGGCATCAGACAAGCCAATTGACAGTGCTGTTCTATCAAGGATGAAACAGTTTAGAGCAATGAATAAGCTAAAGAAACTTGCTTTAAAGGTAAGACTTTCAATTACAAGATGTGTTTGGGTGTCCTTCTTTGTTGTGCTAAATGATAGGATTGTGATAGGTAATAGCGGAGAATATTAACACAGAAGAAATCCAAGGATTGAAGGCAATGTTTGCAAACATAGACACAGACAACAGTGGCACAATTACATATGAAGAACTAAAAGAAGGATTAGCCAAATTGGGATCTAAACTCACAGAGACAGAAGTGAAGCAGCTCATGGATGCTGTAAGTTACTACTTTTTTCATTCCCTTCTTTCAACTTTTTAAAACTCATGTGTTCCTTGGTTTGTGGTTAGGCTGATGTTGATGGGAATGGGTCAATAGACTATATAGAGTTTATTACAGCAACAATGCATAGACACAGGCTTGAAAGTAATGAGAATCTCTACAAAGCCTTCCAACATTTTGATAAAGATAGCAGCGGATACATTACAATCGATGAGCTAGAAGCCGCACTGAAAGAATATGGAATGGGAGATGATGCAACAATCAAAGAAGTTCTCTCAGATGTCGACTCGGATAATGTAAGTTAATCAAAAGGAAAATTGATCTTACAGGAAAACTGGAGTATTGTTCATGATGCTTTGTTTCTTTTGTAGGATGGTAGAATCAACTATGAAGAGTTCTGTGCAATGATGAGAAGTGGGAATCCACAACAGCCACGGCTGTTCTAGGAAGTCAGAAGCTGTAATAATGTTTGCTCAGCAATACTCAAAATTCTGAGTGCTTGTGTTTTTGTATATTTTCTTCTGTTTTAAGGCTGTTGTGATATGAGAGAAAGAGCCAAGTTCCATTTAAAAAAAAAAAAGTTTTTGAATATTTTTTAGATACTCTACAAATATACAATTGATAGACATTTGCCTGAAACAAAGTCTCTTTTTTCTCTCTTCACTTACTAGTTAGCAAGCTCTAAGAAGATAAGAAGCTTGTTCGAATGATCATTGCCATTAGAGATAATTGAAATATCTCAAGGCTCTTATCATGTGGTAGGCTGACGAGTTTTCTGCTTCTCTTTTCTTTGATTTTTCATCCCCCTTCATGTATAATGTACTACCGTCTTCATCTGAGATCTTGATCGTAGCTGAACAAACAAATGCCTTCCCTTTCACCGAACATTCCTCAACACTGAAAGAGTCAAACAAAGTAACAAGCTAATACGACGCCTTTGTAGTTATTGAGTCACCCAACGAAAACTCACGTTAAGCTTAGAAGAATATTTATTAGAGCATCAACTACTTTTATACCTGTAATTTGGTTTTGGCCATTTCTTCTTGCAGCAAATCTCGTTCAACTTCATTTTCGCAACTTCAAGTTCCACTTCTTGACTCTCTTCATCAATATTCATTTCAACAGGCATTGATGCTGAAAACTTCACTAACGCTTCCTTAGCAGCGATCAGCTTCGCTATATCTTTACTATCCGCACGCCCAGAAGCAAAAAAATCATCATCCACATAAACAACAGCAATACTGCTTTTGCCATCTTTCAGATACTTGAAGTCGAGTCGTTTATCATGTTTATGACACAGCTGAAAGAGCATACTCAAGGGGTGAGGTTGCTTCTGCAAGTCGTCCAGTGTAAATATTGGCTCCAGAAGAGCCCTGACGATCTACAGATCAACAACAGAATCATATAACCAAGAGACAAAGACAAGACGATTAATCAGATATATACAGAAGAAGTAAGTAGACACAAACCACCCAGAGTTTTTCTAGATCATAATTCAAATCGAGATAAACAGCTCCAACAACAGACTCTAAGAGATCAGCTAGAGCTTTTGGGGCTTTCACTAATCCACCGTACGCAGCTGAATCATCTTCTTTGTCCACCGCCTCTGAGAACTCTTTAACCTATCAAATCACGCACATGTTCTCAATCAAACTCATTCAATAACCCTATTCTAGTAGTTAAAGCTTTCACTAGGTTCCAACCAAAGGCTCCAAGGTTTTAGCAGAGATTCAAACCACAAGAGATTAGTGATTACCTTTTCATCTAACCAACGAGATCTGTGTTGAAGAAATCGGTAGAGGCCGCTGTTGAGGGCGACACGAGCGAGTTTCTCATTGCTTACATTAGTAGATCTTAACTGGGACAACATGTGCGGTTCCAGCTTAGGGTAAGCGAGGTACAGATAATTCGTAAAGGCCAAACCAAGTGCCATATCGCCGACGAACTCAAGCCGCTCGTATGGAAGAGACGAGTGCGCAAGAGCTTCCTTAAGAAGACTCTTATTCCTGAAGCTGTATTTCAAGATCTTCTCCACGGCTTCCACATATTCCATATCCGGCGAAAGGGGAACGATGGGTACCGAAGGAGAAAGAGAATGATGAAAGCTGTGCATTTCGACTGCTATCAAACCGGTTTAAGATGTAGTGAGTGATCGTCGGAAAATTGTACTACGGCGGCGAGAGAAAGCGATCAATCGGAAGAATCTAAAGCAAATAAGAAGCGACGAGAGTCTTTTTATTGTCTGTCTTTTGTATTCTGTTTTCAAAAATTCGATTTCCCAATTTAATTACTTTTGACTTATTTATTGACTACTAAAAAGAAGAAAAAAACATTAAATATATAAAAATTACAATCTTTTAAATTTCGTCCTTAAAAGCCCAAAAAATTGCATAAACCCTAAACTCTGATGGTTTTCCTTCTCAGTATAGGGTCGATGAGGTGCCTTCTTTGTTGATATCTCGGGTGTTGGGAGAGAAGATCGAAGGCGTTCCAAGGCAAGTTTTCTCTTTTGTTTCTTTCGCGATTCGTATTACTTCTTTTGCGCAATTGGGTTTTGTATTTCGATTCTGTGACGGATTCATGTATTTGAGATCGTTTACTGATGTCGTCGTGGGATTCTTAAGGAATTAGAAATTCTTGTTAATGGGTGTCCAAGATTTTTTTGAATGTTTAGGGTTTCGGAGTGGTTATAGAAGGGGAAGAGAGTGTTTAAGGAGAGTGTTGTTGAGATATTTGTAACATGTGAAGTTGTGTTTCGATTTTGGTTGGGATTTAGGTTTGATCATGGAGGGAGAAGAAAGTCTGTTGGAGGCTATAAATGAAGAAGACGGATTTGAAACCATGGAAGATATTGATATGGTTGATGTGGAAGAAGGGGAGATTGTTGTGGAGGATGATTTAAATTCTGTTGTTGTTGACGGGGACGGAGACAAAGATAAAGAAGGGCTTTTGGGTAACAAGAATGGACAGAATCAGCCAAACAGGAACAAGAACAAGAAAAAGAAGAAGAAAAAGAGAAAAGGAGGTCCTTTGATGGGGAAACCCATGGATTTAGACAGGTATGTGAATCCTTTTCTCTATGTTCTATTGAAGGATTAAAGTTTTGTTTCATATGTTACCTGTGGTGTAGCAGGTTTGTTAGGGACACTTGTAGACGCTTGAAGGAAAAGAAGTCGTACATGGTATACACAGCTGTTGGTTGTCTTGGCATTGCTGCCTTAAGTGATCTTGTCAATGAGGTATTCATGTTATCCACTTGCTTTGAGATGTTTTCTATGTTATTTTACTTGGAACCTTGTTTGATCTGTGTGCAACCAGCATGAGTGGTATTCTTGTTTAGGTTTATTGTTTCATCTTCAATTTGAGATGTCTCTGGCTGGACTGTTCTTTGTTGCTTCAAATACTGTGTGTCTTGTGCTGCGACATAACTGGTGCTAAGTTCATATATTAGGTTGATTTTGTCTTTGGTCTCATGTGCACATCAGTGTTTTTATTGACCAGACCATGAATGAATAGATCAAGTGTTATGAGTAGCACACATTTTAATGCACCCATAAATGAGATTTAGAGTGTTTAACCATATATATTATCATGAGTATGAGATGACTTTTTGTCTAGCCAAATATGTGGAGATGTGATTTGATAATGTGCGTCTCAGGTGGGAGCAATCGAGACCTGTGGAGGTCAGGTGACTGCTGATGGCAGTAGGAAACGGACAGGTGGTGGTGTATTGTGGAACATCATCAAAGCAAGACAGCCTGCAGCTTACAGAGAGATAATGAAAAAGACCAGGGAGTTTGAGGTATGTTGTTGTCTATTATCTTATTACCATATGGTTTGAATGAAGAATTGCAGTCATGAAGATTATGTCATTCTTGCAGAAGCAATTTAGGCACCCAAATGCAAGGCCAAACTTAGGGACAAGAAGAGATGAGGGGAGCTCTTCAGAAGGGCTCGCGTCTGCAAATGTATCTGCTGATGAAGCACAGGGTATGCCAGAAGCTGAGCCGCGAGAAGAAAGGAAATCAGTTCATGAGAGGATAAGAGTACCTGTTTCATATGATGACCTTTTCAGAGATGCACCTCAACATTCTTCTGCTTGAGCTTATTTATGACCTGTTTACCTTAGATTTTGTTGACTAAAGTAAACAATCTCTTGCGGAAAGCAATGTTTTTCTTCTTCTTGAGAAATACATCAACCAATCTATATACCAAGTACCAAGATTCTGTGTATACTCGAACTTGATCATCAGATTAAGTATGGTTTTTCTATAGTTAGTATGGTCCTTCACCTTCATGTTGCTAGCGGCTGCAGTGTTGGTTGGTAGGAGTTTTGATTTCTTTAGTAATGGTTGCTGTCTCATTTACTTTATTAACAGTTTAGAAGATGTCCAAGTAGATTTTAAAGCCTCTACAACTGCTAGGCAGGGGCGTACCTTGTAAAGAAGACTCTATGTAGAGTGTAACTGATGATGTTTCACTTTCAGATTGTGTGGAGGGACACTAAGAGGTTGATATCAATGATTTTTGTAGGCTACTTTACTTGGCTGCAAGAGATATACTTTGAAAGCAACCACAATTTACCATGGAGATGGAGCGAGTCTCATCTTCTAAAGCCACGGTTTGATGGTTAGCATAGAAACACCTATGCTTGAAACAATCCAACTAATGTCGACAAAAACCAACTTGAACAACTTTTTGTAACTTTTTAATTTTTCAAAGAATTATTCTTTTCTCATTATAACGTTTATAAAACTGATATCCAGCTTTTGAATGAATAATTCAATTAATTGTGTGGACTGTTTCTTCCATCCATCTCATTTAAATATCTAATTGGATGTGCTTGATCAAAGAGTTAAGATATTGCTAAAATATTTGTCCGAGTATTATTGGATTTTTTTGAATCCAATGATTTGCACAGGTTATATCAATTATAAAAAAAAAACATCTGTTTGAACTGTCAAACAATTGACTGATATATTAATTGATAGATACGTAATATTGATTTTTATCTTTATATAATGCTGATGAGGTCAGCTTCGAGCTTTATTTTGAAATCTACATAATTTAAATACATTTTTGTAATGATGTAATGGCAAGATTAAGATTTTTAATTTGTAGACAATAAAAAGTCTAAAAGAACAGTGAAAATTGACAATAAAATTTTGTATTTTCAATTTTATGCCAAAAAACCATGAAATTTTAAATTTGGGCAAAAAAATTTCAAACTTTAAAAAACCATTTAAATCTCCAAATTTATAAATTTATTAGTTTACATACTTTATGTTCAATAAATTGTTTTAACCCCAAAAAATCAACATTTAATTTTTATTACGGTTGATTTTTTTCGGGACAAAATTACTTACTCAATAAAGATATGTTTTAGGGACATTCTCAAAAATACCACAAAAAGTTATGTATATTCCAAAAATACCACACACTCCCAAAAGTTCCAAAAATACCACAAATTTTTCCCAAAATACCATACAAATGTTTTTGTTCCAAAAATACCACAAATTCGAAATAGCTTTAAAATTTATAATTTGAATCCTAAAGCCCCAAAACCAAACCCTACCCCCTTCAAAACTAAACCCTAAACTCTACTTAGTGAACCCAAACCTAAAATTTTAAATTTTAAACCCTTAAAATTCCATTTTTATTTTTGTGGTATTTTTGGAACATTTGAGAGTGTGTGGTATTTATGGAACTTTTAGAAGTGTGTGGTATTTTTGGAATTTCAACTTCTTTTGATGGTATTTTAAGGAATTACTCTATGTTTTAAGTGATTAAATTTTGAAACGAAGGATTTAAATAGTTTGCTCAAAAGTTAATGGTTTTCTTTTATTCTTCCCGTTTCGCGCAAGAACATATGTTGACCATGAGCCTAGATGTTCTCCAATTGCCCTTTAAAGTCGTGTCTCCCAAATTGTCTATCTGTTTAGTTCAGAAAGAAAATAAAATTCGAGGAAACATACCACTTTGAATCCAGATTCTAACTAAGTCAGAATAGTATTATCGGATGAAATAAATAATATTAATTTACCACTTGATTTAGTCATGTCGACCACAAATTAATGAGAAAAAAAAGGTTATGCATGTGGCTTCATTTTTTTTGTTATAAAGGAGACCCGACCAAAAATTGTCCACTTATCCCTTTTCTGATCTCCAAGCCCATATCGAAGTTTTACAAGGATTAATAAAAGAGAAATATAGTTTAATAACCTAAATTATACCTAAAATTAGTTTTGTAACACCTAACTCGTATATTTTTTATTATTATTATTATTATTAAAGTCCAAAACCCTAAAATAAGGAGAAGAGATTACATCGCCGTCTAGCCTCTGGTAAAAGAACAAACGAAAAATGAAAAGAAAACACAAGAATATACACTGTATATAACTCGTATATAATCTATTCTTTTCAACAATATACACTATATATATATATATATATATATATATATATATCCTTCTCTTTTGTTTCTTTGTCCCCCTATTTTCTTTTTGATAGCTTCACCAACTTTTTTTTGACTAATCTAATTATTATGCTTTGGCTAATGTACTCTTTTTTTAGTCTTACTTATTTTTGTGGTCTAAATTTTTTTTTTTTTTTTTGATGACCAGGGNATGTTATATAACTCTCCTTTGGAGAGCAAACCTCTCCCACCGTGAATCGAACCCAGGAGCACAACATCACCAACGACTGCGCTTAAACCAACTGGGCCAACTCATCATTTGTGGTCTAAATTTAGGGTTTACGATTCATATTTTAGAGTTTAAGGTTTATATTTTGGGGTTTCGAGTCTAGTTTTTAGGGTTTAAAAGTTATATTTGAGGGTTTAGGTTTAGATTTGGTATAACGTTTATATTTTTGAGGTTTAGGATTTAACCAACTTGTAAAGCCCCATTCCCTGAGCCGCTACTACCACTCTCTGGACATGGGTCCCATAAATCACCATCAGTAGAGAACGCAACGTCCTCGTTGCATACCAGGCGGTCCTCCTGATTTCATCCTAGAATCGACCGCACTCTGATAGTATGATACCAACTTGTAATGCCCCACTTCCTGCGGCCTTTTGGTGTGATACCCAATAAAAAATCCATGCGGACCTTTATGGTCCAAAGCGGACAATATCATACTAAGGGTTATTGGGCTTGGTAGTAGCGGCCCAGGGAAGTGGGGCATTACAAGTTGGTATCAGAGCTCGGTCGATTCTAGGATAAAATCAGGAGGGCTGGCTGGTCTGCAACGAGGATTTTGCGTTCTCTACTGGGGGTGATTTGTGGGACCCATGTGTGGTAAAAAAAAAATATCCCACATTGGAAAATTAGTCAAGGATTGACTAGTATATAAGGAGTCCAATATCTCAAATTAGTGTGAGGCTTTTTGGGGTGATACCCAATAAGAAAGTTGTGCGAGCCTTTGTGGCCCAAAGCGGACAGTATCATACTAAGGGTTATTGGGCTTGATAATAGCGACCCAGGGTGTGGGGTGTTACAAGTTGGTTAAAAGTTTAGATTTGAGGGTTAAGGGTTTCGATTTAAGGGTTTAGGGTTTAGATTTGAGGGTTTAGGGTTTATATTTTTGAGGTTTATATTTTGGGGTATTAACGTTTATATTTTTGAGCGTTTAGGGTTTATATTTTTGAGGGTTTAGGGTTTATATTTTTGAGTGTATGGTTTAGAGTTTATATTAATGGGTTTCGTTTTGGGTTTATATTGGGGGGGGGGGGAGCGTTTATATTTTGGGGGTTTATGGTTTATATNGTTTATATTTTTGGGTTTAAAGTTTTTTTGGGTTTAAAGTTTATATTTTTGGATTTAGTGTTTAAACTTTCAAGTTTAAGGGTTATATTTTGGAGTTTAGAGTTTAAATTATGGTGTTTAGGGTTTATATTTTGTAGTTTTTTTTTACATCAAGTAGTTGTATTAAGATTAGAAAAGAAACCCAAAAAGGGCAAATACAAACCCACTATGGGGTATAACATGATCCCACTTAAGGGATGAAGACATCAACATAAAGTCAATGAAGTAACTTGCCAACAGGCTAACATAGCTTCCAAAAGAGCTATGAACAAGTCCTACCATTTTAGGACATCGACAATTCCCCTTCAACACCGCTAGTAGAACTAGCGTGGAGTGGTTGTTCTGCTCTAGTTAAGAAACTAAACTAACCTTAAGCAATCCTAGATGACAACTAAACACAAAACAAAAATGATTAAGACATATACAAGAGAACAACCAAATGGGCTTAAACAAAAAAGAGAAGGCCCAATGAGCCAAATTAGAGTCTAAAGACCCAACAAAGCCCAAAGGAAACCAACACTGGAAATCACCTAGTAACTGTGCCGCTTCTCGATGAACTCCGTAAAGCCACCGTAAAGCGTCGCAGCCACCGGACAGCCTTCAAAACTCCACTAAAAACTGCCTCTCCTTCCGAGAATCTTCAACTGGAATCACCGGTTCGAATCCTCCCGAAGCCCCAAAGTTACACCGCCAACGCCACCAACCACCATCAATAACCGAACAAGACCTTTCACATAACCGATCGTTGCACCATAGAACCGCCGCAATTGGTGAGTAAGATTCACCACCAACCTCCACGGAATGAGACATGCAAGACCACAAGCGCAACGACGAACCACCCATAGACCATCCCCACCAATAGAGCCATAGCCAGGTACCAAGGTCGGTCAAAGAAGGTGAAAGAGACTCCGATCTACATATCAAGGAGACATGCAAACCGGAATAGCGAAGGGAAGTAACTGAGATGCAACCAAAAGATGAAAAGCCAAGATTCGGAAAACCAAAAAGTGTAGAAGAGAAAATGAGAGAGGGGATTTGCCGAAAACAAAGTAAAAAATGGCGCGACGCTGGCGAAACGCCGGTTGCCGGCCGTATTGAGATATCTAAAGGACGATTCAGCACAGAGAAAGTAGAGAGAGAGTATATTTTGTAGTTTAGGGTTTATATTTAGGAGTTTAGGTTTATATTTTGGAGTTTTGGCATGTTAGGGATTAGGGTTTATATTTTGAAATTTCAGGTTTACATTTTTAGGTTTTTTGGTTTATATACATAAGTAGTCCGACTATTGTTTTTAAATAGTCCAATTATTTTTGGGTATATATTCCACTAATCAATTTTACTATTTTAAAAAATAAGTCTGTTTTTAATAATTTAAATAATGTTAGATGTATAAAAATATATGTTTTTTCAAGTAAGTTTTTATGAATTGATTATTTCAATTGGAATGCTTAATTTGTAAAAAAGAATGAAGAGTGGGAATTTAAAAAGAAAAAAAAGAAGATAGAGTTTAGCTACTAGCTATCGAAGATAGTTCAGTTATTTTGCAGAGCACGTGACATATGTATAGTTGGTATTAATATAGTCCAATAGATATATTCCTAATTTCTTACATAAAACTAATTATTGCTGCAATTGACCCTTAATAAACTTTCGCTAAAAAATTAGATAAATTTTCAAAAAGATCACATTTTTTAAGGTTGGTTCTAAGAATATCACAAAAGATAAATTGTTTAAAACATATCAAAATTTTAAAATAAATTTAAACTTTATATTTAAACTCTTAAATCCGATTAAACTTTAATCCCTTCAAAATTAACTCTAAACTCTAATTAGTGAATTCAAATCCAAAAATTGATATTCTAAGTTCTTAAAATTTAGTTTTTATGTTTGTGGTATTTTGGAACAAAAAAATTTTAATAGTATTTTTGAAATAGATAGGAGTGTGTAATATTTTTTTTAACATAAAATTATAATAAAATTTTATTAATATATATACATATATATATATATATATCAAATATAAGAAATCATATAGAAAAATTTGATGAATGGTGGTCTAGGATAGTTACTTTTAAAATCATGGATTTTCCCTATAATAACATATTATGCGAAGCACATACTTATTAGTGATTTTAAGATCGTTGTTTTTCACGGATCGGAAATTCAAATATATAATATATAAGTTGGAGGAAAGAATAAATAAACTTTTAATAGATGTATATATAATACATAAAATATATAATCAATTAAAATAATATTTATTATTCAAAATATTGAAGGATAAAAATATAGTTTACAGATTTAATTTTGGAATCGGTGTATTATACAATACAGTCTTATAAAACTCAAAAATTAGATTTTGATGATAATGAAGAATTACATTTTTAATATTAACAGTTTTTGTGTTTATAATTGTTACAATACAAACCTACCAAATATTACATACAAATTATTAATAAAACTACAATATATATATATATATATATATATTAATAATAAAAAATAAAATATAAAAGATTAAAAATATGTCTCTGTGCATAGCATGGATCAAATACTAGTCTAAATTATTATTTGAGCAGACTTTTTTTATAAAAAAAAAAACAACCTTACATTTGCATGCAAATGACATATTACATTTTTTGCCATTGAAAATTAGATATTATTATAATATTTTATATAACTACATAAACTAAAATATCTGAACTAAATAATACTGCAAATTTATTAGTAAATAATATTAAATCTAATAGATGATAATTATGTAACCATAGATTTATAATATTATAGTTAATTTATGTATTATAATAATTTTAATATTAATCAAATCTCAACATTATAATCATTTCAATATATATTTTTTTTGATGACCCTGGTATCCGGAGCCCCGAGAGACTCCGACTAGGCCCAAAGCGTCCGCAGTCGCCAAGGGTATTCAGGAGGGCCGCCGAATTCACCCCATGTTAATTGACGGTGACCGGGATTCGAACCCAGGTGGCGAAACTCACAGCTGTGAGCCCTTTACCACCAGAGCTAGAAGCTCCGGTTAATCATTTCAATATTAAACCAACATCGGTACGTAAATTTACAAAAAATCTTTATATATATATATTTGTGAAAATTTTAGATTTTAATAAATCTTATGTTGTTATACTAACTAACTAAATATAATAATCAAAATTAATAATATGTTTAATAAGGAATTTTCCACCTTTGACAAGAGTTAAAATAATGATAAAAGTTTTTTTTATATTATAATTAAGGTAATGATACAAAGTAATCTTCATACAGAGCCATGAAAATACATGTAGGTATATAACTGTAGGATTTATATAAATACAATGGAGCTTGAGTAGATTTGGCTAAACAATGAGCTACTTTATTACGACGATGAGGAATCCATTGTAGTATAACATCTTCAAATTTGCTTTGTCAATACATGTAGTCTCGAATCTAGTTAGTGAGCATAAAATTGTGTTGCTTATTAGTAAGTATTTTTACCAATTGTTGACAATCTCCTTCAAATATTATTCTTTTGAATCCTTAAATCCAAGCGTTTTGCATTGCCATGATAAGTGATTGTGCTTCAGGTTCCAATCCAGATTGTACTTTACTACCTAACGCGTGAGCTGATCGTAAGTATGTTTTCTTTTTCTTTTTTAACGAAATTTTTTTATTGATAATGAATCAAGATACAATCTCATGTACAAAACTATAGAATACAAATTATTTCGCAAGCAGATATGTGTGCCATATGCTGAAGATAGTAAATTAAAAAGTAACGGTTACGATGCATATTGGTCAAGAACGTCTTATACGCTAACAGATTTATATATCTGTTATTTTCTTTTCTTTGATACCATCTAACTCCAATGCAATTCATAAGCCTATATTATTGAGGTTGTTTTCTAAATGCATCAGTAAAATCTATTGCTTCTGAAACTAGTTATGTTAATTTGACAATCTCATACCTATTAATTCGTATCAGAGTCTTCATAAACATTGAGATGATCTTGCCACAATCCCATTTATTTTTAGCAATCTCTCCATCTTCACTACTTACATCGTTTCTCCAGTACTTTTTCCATGGCGGTTTCCAAATCCGAAATAAATTTCGAGAAGATTCAACGCCTACATGAAATTTATCCAGAGGAAAAACACCATAATACAATAAAAACCATGGAAAAACACCGACAAATGGAGATTCCATTGTCGGAAGAGTAAAATCTCGAAAGAGATTCAAAACACTGATAAACAAAATCAATAAATTCTCCATGGAAAAGATAACTAAAGAGAACAAAGACAATAAACTAAATTATAACCGACATTGAGATATTAATGATTGAAAAGAAACTAAAATAAAATAGAATAGAGTACGGACTGACGCCGGAGAAACCAACGCCGACCGGCCGAAAACGAGCGATATGGACGGAGGCTTCGATACGAAGTGACTTAAATAATGATAAAAGTTAAGAGTTAAAATAATGATAAAAGTTATTGAAAAATAAATAAATATATAAAATAGTATAGCAAAATCACACTTTTAAATATTTTATAAACTAGAAAATAAAGTGATATGATATATAAATATGAATTTTAATGTACATTAATAAATTTATATATATATATATATATATATATATATATATATATTACATAGGTGTTAAAATGACTTTCAAAACTTATGTATATGTATCATTTATGATAATAATAATATTTAGTGAAAATTTATCTATATCAATTATATTAAAATATTTAGAAAATTTGATGCATGTCAGGGAAAGTTATTACATTTAAAACCATAATTTTTGAAGAAACAAAACTTTTACACACATAATGGTTAATTTTTATAAAAGCTCCGGTTAATTCAGAATATATTTTTTTAGGACAATTCAGATGAAGTTCAAAAAAGTTACGAGAGAAAAACTCAAACAAAAATAAGATTATCTTGTAAAAAAGATTCAGACAAAGTCAAATATAATAGAAAAGATTTTAGAGTTTAAGGTTTATATTTTGGGGTTTAGAGTCTAGTTTTTAGGGTTTAAAAGTCATATTTGAGGGTTGAGGGTTTACATGTTGGGGTATAACGTTTATATTTTTGAGGTTTAGGATTTAACCAACTTGTAAAGACCCATTCACTGGGCCGCTACTACCACTCTCTAGACATGGGTCCCATAAATCATCCTCAGTAGAGAACGCAACGTCCTCGTTGCATACCAGCCGGTCCTCCTGATTTCATCTTAGAATCGACCGCACTCTAATAGTATGATACCAACTTGTAACGCCCCATTCCCTGAGGCCTTTTGGTGTGATACCCCATAAAAAATCCATGCGGAGCTTTGTGGCCCAAAGTGGACAATATCATACTAAGGGTTATTGGGCTTGATAGTAGCGGCCCAGGGAAGTGGGGCATTACAAGTTGGTATCAGAGCTCGGTCGATTCTAGGATGAAATCAGGAGGGCCGGCTGGTATGCAACGAGGATTTTGCATTCTCTACTAGGGATGATTTGTGGGACCCATTTGTGGCTAAAAACAAATATCCCACATTGGAAAACTAGTCAAAGATTGGCTAGTATATAAGGAGTCCAATATCCCAAATTAGTGTGAGGCTTTTTGGGGTGATACCCAATAAGAAAGCTGTGCGAGCCTTTGTGGCACAAAGCGGACAATATCATACGAAATATTATTGGGCTTGATAATAGCGACCCAGGGAGTGGGGCGTTACAAGTTGGTTAAAAGTTTAGATTTGAGGGTTAAGGGTTTGGATTTAAGGGTTTAAGGTTTAGATTTGAGGGTTTAGGGTTTATATTTAGGGGGTATAACGTTTATATTTTTGAGGTTTATATTTTGGGGGTATTAACGTTTATATTTTTGAGGGTTTAGGGTTTATATTTTTGGGTGTATGGTTTAGAGTTTATATTAATGGGTCGTTTTTGGGTTTATATTTGGTGGGGGGGGGGGGAGGGNAGGGTTTAGATATTGGGGTTTAGAGTTTATATTTTTGGGTTTAAAGTTGTTTTGGGTTTAAAGTTTATATTTTTGGGTTTAGTGTTTAAACTTTCGAGTTTAAGGTTTATATTTTGGAGTTTAGAGTTTAAATTATGGTGTTTAGGGTTTATATTTTGTAGTTTAGGGTTTATATTTAGGATTTTAGGTTTATATGTTAAGGTTAATGGTTTATATTTTTGAGTTTCGGTATATTTTCGAGTTTGATGTTTTTATTTTGGAGTTTTGTCATGTTAGGGATTAGGGTTTATATTTTGAAGTTTCAGGTTTACATTTTTAGGTTTTGGGTTTATATACATAAGTTATACATAAGTAGTCCGACTATTTTTTTTAAATAGTCCAACTATTTTTGGGTATATGTTCCACTAATCAAATTTACTATTTTAAAAAATAAGTCTGTTTTTAAAAATTTAAATAATGTTAGATGTATAAAAAATATGTGTTTTTTCAAGTAAGTTTTTATGAATTGACTATTTCAATTGGAATGCTTTATTTGTAAAAAAAGAATGAAGGGTTGGAATTTAAAAAGAAAAGAAAAAAAATAGAGTTTAGCTACCAACTATCGAAGATAGTTCAGTTATTTTGCAAAGCACGTGACATATGTATATGTATAGTTGGAATACTGAACCAGTGTAAAGTCTAGAAAACTAATAATATAGTCTAATAGATATATTCCTAATTTCTTACATAAAACTGATTATTGCTGCAATTGCCCCTTAATAAAATGTGTTCACTAAAAAATAGATAAATTTTCAAAAATATCACATTTTTTAAGGTTGGTTCTAAGAATATCACAAAAAAATAAATTGTTTAAAACATCTCAAAAATTTAAAATAAATTTAAAATTTTATATTTAAACTCTTAAATCCGAAATTAAATTTAATCCCTTCAAAATAAACTCTAAATTCTAATTAGTGAACTCAAATCCAAAAATTGATATTCTAAGTTCTTAAAATTTAATTTTTATGTTTGTGGTATTTTTGGAAGAAAAAATTTTTAATAGTATTTTTGAAACAATTAGGAGTGTGTAATATTTTTTTTAACATAAAATTATCATAGGACTTAATTAGTGTATATATATATATA
>OVBE01000413.1:0-51555 GCA_900406425.1 Iberis pinnata
TTATGTACAGGTTATACTATTGATATAAAATAATATCTATGTACATGTTATACTGTTGATGTTTAGTTTAACAATTATTAAAGGATAAGGAATCTAAGTTATATTTGAGATATCTTGAAGTATTCTCATTGTGTCATATGTATATATATTTGGTATCTCTCTTGATTGTTTTTCACAATTGACCAGTTTTTCTGATTATAAAAATTTGAAGTCGTCAAATCATGGTTCAATCGAGTCTCCCTTGTTCCAACGTTTCTTGAATAAATTCTTCACAATATGAATGACGAATCCAGGTTAAAGTTATGCATGTTTAGAGATGTTATGGACCTGAATCAAACTCTAAGATCATTCATCTTATCATGGTCGATATTTATGTAAGTAAAATCCATATATAGTAGTTTATGTTCGCTCGTAGTTGTTGGTAATATGTTTATATATTAATTATAGGTATAAGTTATTATTATTATTATTATTATTATTATTATTATTATTATTATTATTATTATTATTATTATTATTATTATTATTATTATTATTATTATTATNGTTACTACTAATATTATTATTATTATTACTATTGTTATTGTTATTATTATTATTATTATTATTATTATTATTATTATTATTATTATTATTATTATTATTATTAAAGTTACTACTAATATTATTATTATTATTACTATTGTTATTGTTATTATTATTATTATTATTATTATTATTATTATTATTATTATTATTATTATTATTATTTATAGTTAATTTTACAGGGTACCAATATTCAAGCTTCTATACGAGATGGTGTTATGTCTGATTTAATGCCAAAAATCAAAGAAGGATTGTGGTTGATATCGAAAATTTCAAGGTTTTTTATCGGACATGATCTACTATTGTTGCATCTCATCGTTCCCGTATTCTCTTTCTACATACTACTAAGATGCATGAAATTGAATCTAAGAGTACTAACTCTTTTTTACAATAGGAAGATTTTAAAGATATTTTGGATGGAAAAATAAGCTCTAATTATTTGAATGGTAAAAAAAATTATATTTATTATTACATTTTTGTTTTGCTAATTATAATCTTATTTTAATTAAACAAATTAATCTTTTATATATATATATATGTTTTGTAGATTTAATTGGTCCAATAGTTCATGTTGGAAAGACCAGTACCTTGGCTGGGCGAACTAATAATGTTTCTTTTAGTAAGGAGATAAATGACGATGATAATAATGATACAAACAATGAGCTGCAAGAGAAGAATATAGCTATTGTGGACTAGGATGTATCTAACGATGTTTTTATTATGAATCACATATTCTTTTACCGATGATGACGATGTTGCAGATGATGATTATGATATTTCTAATGATTTAAATGATGATGACTCAGATAAATGCGATGATGAGAAAAAAATATGATATATCTGAAGAATGTGGTGATGATGATCCTAAAGAATATGATTGTTCTCATAATGGTAATAATAAATAGAAATGTGAATCTAATCCAAAGAAAAGATCTATGCCATGTCTTGATTCTCATGCTGATCGATCATGCGTAATCGATTCAGTTTTCAACAACCAAGAAAGTATATATTGAACAACTTTGTTTGATATTATCGATAACATGTATTAATATTGCGTAAATTTTTGAAATTCTAAAGCATTATTAATTATTAATATGTTTTTTTTTTTTTTGCAGTAATGCTCAGATAATATGTGAATTATATGGATTCATGGCTTTGAAGATTTATAATTTCGTTAAGTAATTTGGTCAATCTAACATCGTCTCTGTTATCAGAAGGAGTTTGATTGATATTTATGGAGGTATTTTATATAAAGATTCTTTAATATTTATAATTTATTATATAATAGTAATGTAATTAATTAAAATTAACATTAATTTTTTAGGTAAAAGAACGATTGTTTTTTCTGAATGTTTTCAATTTATGTTTAATCCAGATATCTCTGAAAGTGCTGATTTTTGAAATCGTAAATGATTTTAATAATATATATTTATGCTTATATACATTTACGTTTATTTATAATTTTTTCGTTTGATCAATTTTAAGAATAAGGGTCTTCGTCAATGTAACATGAAGAAGTCTTAATTGGTGCTAATGTTTTATCGTTTCAGTTTTGTGTGTTTAATTTATTTTTATTTATTTATTATTTTAGTTATGTTATTAGTTTTATTTTGTCTTATTTTTATTGGTTATTCGTCTCATTAATGAATATTTTATAGTTTATTATATAAAATTGTTTATATATATGATTTCCATGTCCATGTGTTTAAACGTAATACACGGAATATATAATTATATTATTAAATAATTTATGATACTCTAACCATTCATAACGAAATCCTAGTTAATAATATGAATTTTCTAACAAAACGAAGAGAATAATATTACTTAGTTATTTTGAAAACATGATTATAACCAATATATATATATATATATATGAATTAATATATTATATAATTATACAACTATGATTGTAAACGCAAAGAAATATAATTAATATTATATGCATGGTAAATTTTATTATATTATGCTACAGTTAATATCGTATATTATTTGAACTAATATATTTTATTAAAGTACATTTAATAATAAATATATATATATACATATATTATTGCACAATATTAATAATTAATTTTTAAATGTATTTATATGATATATAACATACTCATGTATATGCTAAATATATATCTAAAATTTATATTTTATTGTTGGGATTAGAAAAATTAAAAATTTTAATATGTAATCAAATTATGATTGTTGTACAAGTTTTAGTTGAATTTTTTAATAATTATATTTTTGTATGAATATTTTAAATTTATAATTAATAAATCATTTAATTGTATTGTATAATCAATTAAAATACCAATAGATCAATTAAGCTATTAAAAAAAATTATTTAAACATAAACACCATTCATTCAAGCATAAGTTAAAGAAAAACATAATAAAAACATCATATATTCGCTCATGAATTGATCATTCAATTATCTGAATCACCAGAATCTATAAATTCGTTATCGCTTGAAGTTTCATCAGTAGGAAATTCTCCGAACATGTGTCTCGGGAATTTCTCTTTCTCTTCCGAACCAAAATCTGCTAACAATGCACATGGTTCTTCTACTTGCATGTACATATCTTCTTCTACTTGCATGTACATATCTTCTAGATCATCTTCATGATAATCTAGTGATCTCATATATGGGTTTTCTACATAAAATGTCTCATTCACCATTGTGGGATAATTATGCAAAAAAATTTCATCTCAAATTACTAATAATAACAAACATATTATTATATATGTTATTTAAGTAGCATGTTTTAAAGATTGGAGAGATAGTATTACCATATCAAATACTTTCAATTCTTCCCAGATATTGATTATTCACAAACTTCCAGAAGTTGAAGATTTCGAATCATTGTAAGTTTTTATTGGTTATTTTTTATATTATTTAGTAATTATAGTAATTTATATCTAAGGCATATGTGTGATTATTTGATTTTTAATATTATAATTCTAATACACTCTCACATGATGGTTTAACTATTTCAAAATACAACGAGAGTAATGTGGTTGGTGCGCAAACTATTTTATTAACTGATGAATTTTTTGTTAATAATCCGAACAAAACTATTTATGAAATTATCCAAACAACAGAGGTATTTAAATATATAAATATTTAAATATATATATGTATTTGTATTTAATTATATCTAATATAATTTTGTGTATTTTGTGTAAATTGAAAAATATGTGACGATTGGAACTATTGGATCTATTGAAGCGGTTGGAACTGGAACTAAATGGTATTACATATCATGCAAAAAATTATATATTAAAAGTCTGGTTCCTTTTTTATTCTTCTAACACATGTCCTTTAATAAATTTTAGCAAATAAGTTGAAATTTAACTTATGTGCAATTCTAAAATTTGGGCTTTTAAATTGGATCCACGAAAAAATTTTGATTCATTTTGTTACCACACGTGAGATTTTAAAAAATCATAGCTCAATACAAATATTAATGTTACTAATAATATCAAATTTAAATTCGGCCATTAAATAGATTATTCTATTTTTTGTCCTCTCTTTATATTGTCTCAACCCTAAATCTCTCTTTCACGCCGTTTATTGTTACAGTTACCGAATTCATCAAACATCGCAAGACTCGCAATGCTTCTCATTTCTTCCATCCTTCCTTTCCCAATGCTTTTATACATTTTTCAGCCGGAATCTGACTATAACATTTTTTTTTTTGCATGATAATCTTCGGCAATGACTCATCCACCAGACCCTCCGATCGTTATGGAAAAAATTCACATATGCGCAACCGCTCACCAACCATGTATCTCGTTGGGAAATCTTAATAAAAATATACAATGCATATCTTTGTCCATTTGATCCAACTTTGGGAAGCAACTAATACGTATAGAGGAAAAACTCTCAAACATTTACATCTATTGCTACCTAGTGAAACTTGATGAAAAGATCAGGGCTTGTAGTTTTGATTCTTTATATTGTCAGTGTTTCTTTGTACCTTAAATAAAGGTTGTCGAATTTATGTTCATTGACTTTTCTTGAGTCTATTTCCCAGTCGTGTTCCGAATTAATTTGAATACAGTTTAATTAAATTTCTAAAGTATCTTTAATTTCTCAGTTTAATGTTTTATCTTTTTGTTATCTTTTTTATTTTTCAGTACAATTTTTAGAAATCTATGTGTCGTTTTGTATTTTCTCTATTTGTGTCGTTTTGTATTATCTCATGAATCAATTGGTTTTTATATTATTAACACCGAAGATATTGTAGATAGTTGTGGGTTCATCATTTTCAATCAGCTGCATATAGATGTTAAATGCATAGAAAGAATGAAACAGAGAATATAAATTAATATCATTATTCTTTTATTTGTGGTTTTTTCTAAATTTTAACTTAATTACGTTGGATATTCGGATAGAAAACGCCTCATTGGAAATTTTAAAAATGTTTTAAAAGAAGACATAATTTATTATATAAGCAAGTTCGATATTGTTCTAAACATTGACCGTCTAAGAATGACTGATCATATATATGCTCTTCAATTCACTCCCTTAACGGTTGTTTCATTTGTATATTGAGAAAATGAAATTTCAAATACATGATTTTAATGATTTGCTTGCTTTGAAAAATTCAAATGAGTTACTAGCGGGTAGATTCCTTTCTGATTTTTCATTTTATACATTATACCTCTTATGATTATGATTACTATTACGTTTAATGATTTTTAGATGTTGTTGGTAAACTTACACATATATGGGGATGCAACTTGACCAAGAAAAACTCAACATAAAAGATCATGGCTTCTTTTATTCTTAACTCATATTTTAGTTAAACAATATTACATTCTTTGCCGATTTTTTATTTATTGGTTTGACTATTTATTTTGTAATTTTATAGTGGAACAAAAGTCCGCCTCTCTGTTTGGGACAACATTGTTGCAGACTTCAGAAAGTTCTTAGCGAAACATCGAACATCAATAAATCTCAAAATGTTTTCAGGTTATTTTTCCTCTTACGTATTTATTTTATTAAATTTTAACTAATAATTCCTCTTTCTTTTAAGATATTATTTAATTAAACACATGCTATTAAGTAATCTAAATCATAAATCTAAATCAAAAGAAAGAGCTATGCAACGACACAAGGTTAATAGTTACAAATCTATGTAATTGAGTCATTGAGGCTGAGATATTAACATGATGTAATATTAGAGAGAAGGTATTTATACCTAGAATTATATTATCACCGACATATACAAAATGGCCATTTATCCTAAGAACAATTTTCCATATGACTTTGTTATGGTATGACTATGAATAAAAGACAAAGTCAAAACTTAAAATAATAATTTATCCCTAATCTTCAAGTACAAAACCAGAAGCAACACAATACACAAAAACACAAGTGTTGATTCTTAGCAAACTAGAGCCGAAGCAACACAATCATGCAGAGGTCCTGTTGATTGTAGGCAATCTAAATGTTTTACACAATCATAAAAAAATCTAAGCAGAAATCACATATATCAAGAGAAGAAGAGGTAAAATATACCTTTCACAAGGACTAGATCAGGATCAGCAGTGATTCCTAAAGCTTCTATGTCGATAGCAAGCGAGGAAACCGGAGACCAACGAGTAATATTTTCCAAGTGCTCATGACACATTCTAACCTCTTTACCTCTTCCTTCTCGCATATATCCAAGACCTCATAAAAGGTTTAATTGTTGGAAATGATTTACGCCGACGGAGTCATTTGTATACGATAGATAGAAAATTAATGTATTTTTGTATATAATAAAACTCTATAATATATATATATATATATATAGGTCAATCGCCGGGTGGTAGATCATTGGCTGCAGATCGAGTGGGCTACAACTTACCCGTATGAAACCGGTTAGGCCCGTGTAGGTCTTTTAATCAAATTAAACGATAGAATCTTTATTTTATTTCAGTTTAAGTTTCCTTTTTTTATTTGTAGTATATACCTTAAACCCCTTCCTAAATCTATTATCAAAAGGAATTGATCACAATTTTTAAAATTCATGGAAGCACAAGAAACAATGCCATTCGAAAAAACCAAAATTTAGCCCGTGCAAACGCGCGGATAATGCCCTAGTGTAATAAAAAAAATTCAACCATGTTAAGAGATTTCTGGTTATGATGGTCCACCTCTTTTCTATTGCGTTGTATGTGATAAGGAAGTGTCTAATATTACTGCATGGTATATTTTTATATAAATAATATTAATTATATTAATAATCTAAAACTAAATATATTAATTGAACTTTTTACATAATATAATATTACAAAAATTATTTTTGTGATTTTAATAATGATTTATAGATTTAATTATTACATTTATAAATATATGATTTATTACTAATATTTAGGTGTCATATTATTTTTTCGGTATTGGACATGAATAGTGGAGAGGCTATGTTCATCGTATATGATAGTATTGCTGAAACATTTTTGCATCGATCGACCAATGAATTGGCCGATGAAGTTGCTCAAGTAAGCATATATATTAAATTATATTAACTTATATTTTTATATAAATATCAATATTGATGTATGTAATTATTTATGTTTATAAAATATAGGATGATCCATCCGTATTACAATATCATATTAATATATTAAAACCATCGATTATGCATATTATTTTAAATTTGTGAAAATTTGATCATAAATAAAAACTTTATGAAATATTTCTTTTTATTATTGAATTAATAAAAATATATAATCTCCTATATATTAAAAGGGAATACTATTTTTAAAGAAACATTTAATTTGTTATAAATTACATGATATGCCATTAGCAAGATTTTTTCTCATTTAAACTAGAAATTCGTTTTTTATTTAATTTTAATTTACAAAATTTATTTTTAGTTTCTTTTCTAAAAAATATAGTTTTAAAATTTTTTTTGAATCATATCTAACATATATTTCTAAATATCTATAATTTATATATTTTAAATTATCAATTTACATGAAAAATAATATATTTATTATGTTTTATATAATATAATTATATATTTTCTATTATATCATCACACTTTCACTTTTTATTTAGATATTTATATTTATTGACAAATTCCATAATTATTATTTAAAAAATTATATTATGATATGTAAGTCATACTACCATGATATTGAAATTATATTTTGTAACATATTCCCGCGCTTAGCGCGGAATATCATATAGTAGTTTTTATTTGAGATTCACAATGATCAACATTAATAACAAGTAATTCATATAAGGTGTCAACTAAATTATGAATATGTTTGTGTTTTTGGATACTTATAATTTAGAAACAATTACACTCTAGTTTACTTAATACCAAAGTATTATCACTTTGAGTGACTTAGTGCTTTTGGTGTACTTTCACTCTCAACAAATACAATTTTGCCCTTAAAAGAAAAGAAGAGAAAAAAGGATTGGTAGTGATGTATTGGTTGATGTGATGTTTTTATTTTTCATCTTCAATCTTTAAATTTAATTAGTTGATAATATATATTTTAAAAAATACAAATTATACCAAAATTTATACTTTTTGTACTCTATAAACAGATATTTGTTTTTTTTTTGGACACAAAGAAAAATTCAAGTTGCATGAAGTCTGTGTACACGACGCTTTGTGTACACGATGCTTAGTGTATAGCATCGCGATGTATACATGATGCTTGTGTACATCATGCTAATGATTAAATGTACACAATGATAATGCAGTCATACACAATGATAGTGCAGTCATACACAATGATAATGCAGTCGTACACAATGATACTGCAGTCTATGTACAATGTTGTGTACAATGGACGTATAATTATTAGATGTACACAATGATGATGCAGTCTATGTACAACGTCATGTATCATGCAACATGTACATAGCATTACGTACACAATGATATGTACATGATGCTTGTGTATTTCATGCTAATGATTAGATGTACACATTTAATAATTACCACGATGTACACAAGCATTGTGTACTGAACATTGCTTATGTAACGTTGTACACATGCTGCATAATACGCGAGATTGCACACACAAACATCATGTACATGACGTTATACACATGCTGAATGATACTAAATGTACACAATGATAATGCAGTCGTACACAATGATAATGCAGTCGTACACAATGATAATGCAGTCTATGTACATTGTTGTGTACAATGGACGTATAATTATTAGATATACACAATGATGACGCAGTCTATGTACAACGTCATGTATCATGCAACATGTACATAACATCACGTACACAATGATATGTACATGATGCTTGTGTATAGCATGTTAATGATTAGATGTACACATTTAATAATTACCACGATGTACACAAGCATTGTGTACAGAACATTGTGTATGTAACGTTGTACACATGATGCATGATACGCGAGATTGTACACACAAACATCATGTACATGAAGTTATACACATGTTGAATGATACACGACATTGTACACAGACTGAATAATCATTGTGTACATCGAATAACTAGCTAATATACACATAGTGTCTTGTACACATACGTCATGAAACTTGTTTTTTTTCTATGTCCAAATTAAACAAAACAAGTGTCTATTTATAGAGTATAAAAAATTATGAATTTTGGTATAATTTTTAGTTTTTTGGACATATATATATTATCAAGTAATTGATTTTTAAATATTAGAGGTGAAAAAAACAAATGTCAACATCTGACATATGTCACGAGAGAAAAAAAGTAGAATGTTATTATATAGAAAATTAAGAGTATAATGGAAACAAAAATTTTCAAGTCTTTTAATGTAATTACTTCAAGTCTTCAAGAAGTACACCAAAGTGATATAACTTTCTCCAAAATCCACCTCCATGAAATTGAGCCTATAATTTATCAGGTTTTAAAAATTATGTTGCGTCATTATGGTGATGAATTATGCATGTTCGGCCTGTCTCGAAATATGTCAAACCCAAATTATCTAAAAATTCATATTAATAATGGAGTGAATAAAAAGTCTAATAAATTTAATAAATATGTATATTTTATGAAACATTTCAATCATATTGCACTCATAAAATAATCATATATCTTAATAATATCTATTTAACATTATCATCAATTTATACAATATATAGTTAATAATAAAATAATTATAAATCCCTAAATTATAGTAAATTAGATTCTTAAACTTATCTTATCGTATTATAATAATAAAATATATTCCATTATATATATTTTTTTCTTCTTCAAAAATACGATTTATTATTAAAATTAACTATACATTTTAATATATAATGACTAAAAATATTTATAAATCCGTAAAATATAGAAAATAACTAATTATGCTTATCTTATCATATTATGATAATGAATTATTTTCATTCTTATATATTAAATGATTTTCTAAATATGAATTATATCCGAAATTATCTACAAATCTTAATACATAATGATTACAAATCTATGTAGATAAGTTCTTCTAAATTTTTACTTTTTAAATTATATTTTGGATTTATTAGCTGATATGGATTCTAAAAAGTATATATATATATATATAACTCATTCTAAAATTTTACTTTTTCATCATAGGATTCATTCGTTCATCTATACTCATAATACACAAGGTATTTACACAAAATTAGTTTTCTTACATGAATTTAAATTTTCCATATTGTATGTTATATTAATTATACAATAATATCTAACTGTGTTATTCTATTCATGTTCATACATGTACACTCATAAAATGTTATATTTTTTTCTTTGAATTTTAGCGTAATACATTATAAGAAGGAAATGTCGTTCAGATCTTCTTCAACCATCAAAACATGATTTTCTTTCACCTAAATGTACGGAAATTCATAAAATATGATCATGATATTAAATTCATTATTGTTTAACGATATTATTCACATGACGAGACGTAGGTGTTATTGGTAAAAAGAAATTCTATGCACCTACTCAGCTTTCCCGCCAATATATAAATATTCCAAATTTAAGTAGAAATGTGTTTAAACAAGCCAAGAATCATCGAGTGTCGATATTGAAATCACGAAGAGAACATATTTACAATAACAACATTGGTTAGTAGACTCTTTATATGTATGAATATATATATATATATATATTCTTATATTATGTTGATTTTTCAATAATATATATGTATATTATTGTTGATTAATTTTTTAGATATCAATATTATATAATAAAATTATTAGTATAATGTTACGATGTATTTGTATTACTAATTTGAACGAGTTTTATAATATTTGTTCAAGATTATTTGATTCGCAAGCTGAAGTTGATGAGTTTGTTTGCTTTGTTGCAACCGATTCTGATCGTGAAGATGATGATTCAAGCGTTATCTTAACAACAACTGGTCATGACGTTCGAAATGATAATCATGGTATTATTAATGTCTTACGACAACCATTAACAGGTATTTTATTATTGTTTTATAGTATGTAATATATTTTATTATTTTAATAAATCTGTAATGGTATTATTTACAAATATTAATATATTGCTTCATAGGTTTCATTGAAGATGAAGATCCTACGTGTGTATGTCCGGATTGTTTTTTTATGTGGTATGAGGAGAGGTCTAACAAAAGGGTTAAGAAAGCAAAATCATTATTTACTTTATGTTTTCACAAGAAATAATTAGTCTCGCAAAGTTGAAAGCTCCCTAAAAAGTGCTATTAGCTATGTTATATAATAATACATAAGATAGAAGGAGAAATTTTAGAGAAATTATAAAGGCATATAATATGATGTTTTCTTTCACATCTTTGAGTGGTAAAGTAAACACGTTGTGAACGATGGAAAATGTCCATATTTGTTCCAACTATGCAGTGGAAATTATCATATAACAGATGATATATTATCTGGCATGGGTGAAGATCCAACTTTCTTACAGCTTTATATACATGATACTATGAATGATGTTTCAAACCGAATCAAGGCTCATGGGTAAATAACTAAATATAGTTTTTTTTTTGGAAATTAATTTTTTTATGTGTACTTTATTCATTTGTGATATATAAATTTTATTGTATTTTATCTGTTTTGTAGTAAGGGCAATTATCAGGATAAAATCAAGATATTTATAGTTAATCAAATTAAAAAAATGTTAGATACTCACAATCCTCATGTTAAAGCTTTTAGGTCTGCTAGGGAAAGATTTGATGTTGATGGTTCTGTAGAAGGAGTTAGATTAGTATTGACTAGCGATAGAAAAAATGATGGGTGAACTCATAATCTTCCAACCGAGGATGATGTTGCCGCTTTGATTCCTGGAGATTTTTCGTATAACACTGGATTCCCATGACATTTTCATAAAAACTAGTTCTGAAAAATTGCAGAGAATTAGTGAGTTACATCCGACATATTTAGCATTTCAATATCCTTTATTATTTCCATATGGTGAAGATGGATTCCGTTTGGGGTATAAATCTTGGATTTGTTGACATATCATGATGCAAAAGACTAAATATAACTATGCATGAGTTCTTTGCATATCGTATCCACAAGAGAGTGGGCGAAGCTCCGACTATTGTGATGTCCGGGAGGTTGTATCAGCAATTTTTGGTGGATGCATATACAATGATCGAATCCAATAGGTTACGATATATTTGGTTTAATCAGAAAGATTTAAGGTCAGAAAATATAATAAAATCGTTGATTCAGCTAATCAGGTTGATGGTCTTATATCTGATAAAGGAAAACATGTTATCATACATGAAACTTTCACTGGTGGTTTGAGATATATGATTCAACATTATTTAGATGCAATGGTTGTATGCATCTTTTATGGGTTTCATGATTTTTTTCATTACTATTACGTTTAATCCTAAGTGGCCAGAGATAACAAGATATTTTCATAAACATAATTTGAAAACCGAAGATCGACCAGATATATGTTGCATAGTATTAAAAAAAAAACTTGACAATCTTGTGCATGAGCTAACGGTTGAAGGTACTCTTTGATCGGTTAATTCAGGTACTTACTTTTTAAATTATATTTACATATTGTTTATGACGAGTATATTGATTGTTTATATTAGTTATGAACTATTTTTGCCAGCTATGTATACCATTGAATTTCAAAAACGTGGACTTCCACATGCACATATGATTATTTTTTTTTGAAGCCAGATTCTAAGCTTCCAACTGGAGATGATATCAATAAATTTATATGTGTAGAGATACCCGACAAAGATTTGGAACCTTACTTGTACGAGGTTGTTGGCGAATCAATGATTCATGGACCATGTGGAAATGCTAACAAAAGCAATGTTTGTATGCAAGAAAAAGTATGCACTAAGTTTTTTCCTATACTTTATGGTGCGATTACTAGAATATATGGCGGTGGATTCTCGATCTATAGGCGTCGAGATGGTGGAAGATTCGTTCATAAAAAAAGATTCAATTGTGATAATAGATATGTTGTCCCTTATAATAGAGATTTATCGATCCGTTATCGTGCTCATATTAATGTCAAATGGTGCAATCAAACGCGTACTATAAAATATTTATTCAAATACATTCATAAAGAACATGATTTTGTAAGAGCTTCTATTAAAAAAGATGGGCATGGTGTTACTAATGTTGATGAATTCAAGATGTATTTCAATTGTAGGTATGTATTTGCTTATAAAAATATTTTTTAATTAGTTGTCTTATATATTTTTTTCACGTGATTTAAATTCATTTTTAAAAATTATTTATAATTTATTAAAAATAGTTTTGTTAAAATATTGTGTACGCCATTCGTGTTGTTTTATTTTACTTAAAAGAACTATATGAACGTATACATTAAACTATTATATAGTAATATAAAATAGTATAAAATAATATATACAATGTTGGTAACATATTTTATTATTTAATGACTTATATTTTTATTTTTTTAAGTATATGAATGTATAAATAATAATGATGTAAAAACGAAATAATATAAATGGAAATATTATTTATATTGAATAAAATACATAATATTTTATCTGATTTAATTTATCTCATTTATTAGGAGAATCTAAATATTACCTCATCGATTAGAAGAATCAAAATATTACCTATTAATATTAACTAAAATATATTTTCTTGTATATTTTTATCATTGTACTACAATAGGTTTATTTTTGCATGTGAGTCTACCTGGAGGATACTTACTTTTCCTACACAATATCGTACGATTTCAGATTTGAGCTATCGTTTCGTTTACAATGAAGATGATCCTGTAGATGAAGTTCTTAGTCGTGAATCAGTTAGTATATCTAAATTTTTATCTTTGTTCGAATGTAATAGAATTTATCCAGAAGCTAGAGGACTAACGTATTCAGATTTTTCTACAAAATTTGTATGGCACTTAAAACAACGTTTATGGAAACCACGTTCAAGAGGCTTTGCCACCAGAAGAACTACGTATGTTCCACCTTCGTATGGAAAATTGTATTACTTGAAGGTTTTGTTGAATATTGTTAAAGGGCCGAAGAATTTTGAGGATATTCGCACTGTAAATGGAACTTTGTATCCCACGTTTAAAGATCTATGTTATGCACTGGGGTTATTGGATGACGATAATGAATACATTGAAGCTATCTAGGAAGCGAATTTTTGGGCTATTGCCAAGTATTTGAGAAAATTATTGCAGTCATGTTGCTTTCAAACAGCGTATCTGCAACGATAAATGTCTGGAACGCGACTTGGGAGATATTGTCTGAAGATATATTAATAGCAAAGTAAGCGAACTAATATAAAGGTAAATAATTAAATTTTTTACTATTTAATTTATTTAAATTTATATAAAACTCATATTTTCATACTTAAATTTAAATGAAGACCAGCTCAAGACTTAATATTCTAATCGAGATAAATGAATTGTTACGGGTTAATGGACTAACTCTATCTTATTGAAATATGTTAGTTCCATATGATATATTAGATGATGACATGGTCAATCCATTTATTTTGGACGAATTAAATTATGATCGTATCGAGATGCGACTTATGCATTCGAAAATAATGTCTACAGTAAGGAACGAATAGCGACTCAAATATGATGAAATTTTGGATGTAGTACTGAAGGGGTTTTTCGTTTGTGGATTTGGTGGCACATGAAAAAATTACTTGTAGAGTTTACTTGATTCTTATATTCGGTATTTTAAATATATCATTAAGTGAAAATTGCTTCATTATTTTTACAAGGTGGAAGAACGGCACATTCTAGGTTTGCAATACCTATTTTGGTAAATGAATTTACGATGTGTTCGTTCAGTAATGGTTCACATCTCGCAGAATTAATAAAAGAGACCAAACTTATTGTATGGGATGAAGCTCCTATGATGAGTAAACATTTTTTTTTTGAGACATTAGATCGAACTATCCGCAATGTTCTTAAATGTGATGAACCTTTTGGTGGTAAAGTTGTTGTATTTGGTGGAGATTTTAGATAAATATTACATGTTATCGCTGGTGGTAATCGGGTTGAGACATGTATGGCTACTATCAATTCTTCACCATTGTAGGATCATTGTAGAGTTCTAAAACTCGCCAAAAATATGCGACTTCATGCTGCATTAAGTGATTTTGATTTGTTACAAATGGAATCATTCTCTAAGTGGATTCTTGATATAGGTGATGGAAATATTGGTAAAGGTAAATGCGATATTGATATTCCTGAGGATTTGCTTATTACAGAATGTGTTAATCCAATAGAAGTTATTGTCAGAGAAGTTTATCAAGACTCTTTTTCGGAACAACGTGATCCGAATTTTTTTTCAAAAAAGAGCTATATTGAGCCCAAGAAATCAAGATGTTGACAGTCTTAATGAATACATGCTATCACAATTATCAGGTAATAACTCTTTAACAAATCGATTATAACTGTTATATGGTTATATGTTTTTCTTAATTATTAATTGATTTATTAGGAGATGAAGCATGTTATTAAACTATGATACTATTGATAAGTCAGATACATGAAATATGATGACATCACCTATTCGCAGGAATTTTTAAATAACATTAGAATTTATGGTCTGCCAAATCATGAATTGAGATTGAAGATATGTGCACCAATAATGCTCTTTAGAAATATTGTCCCAAAGGTGGTATGTGTAACAGAACTAGATTAGGTATTTACACAACTTGCAGATCATGTTATAGAGGCAATTCTTAAAACATGTGAACGTGTTGGTGAGAAAGTTTAGATACATGGCCGACTTTGAGATTTTGGGGGTTTGAAACAAAATTTAAAAAAGTTAAGGCTGGTATTTTATTTTATTGTTTTTGGGGCCATAATACACAGAAATATATATAGAATTTTAAGTTTTAGAGGCCTATTAACTTTGAAGATGAGCTTATAAAATATGGGGGATGTAGGCGAATGTTTCATCCAGCTTTGCCCAGGGCGGCCCTGTTTAGATACCATGTATGTTTGTATCGCCTCAAGAAGCACAATTTCCTTTTAGGATGAGAAGGAGACAATTTTCGGTCGCTGTTGCTTTTGCGATGACGATTAATAGGAGCCAAGGTCAAACGTTAGAGCGTGCTGGTGTTTATTTGCCAAAATTTGTTTTTACACATGGTCAGTTGTATGTTGCTCTTTCTAAAGTAACATCGAAAAAGAGTTTGAAGATTTTAATTATCGATAGTGAAGGTAAACCGCTCAATAAGACATCTAATATCGTTTACACAGAGGTGTTTGTGTTCTCTTCTTTATTTTTGACTCCATTTTATTTATAATAATTTCGTTTGGTTTTCAATAGTTTTAATAAGTACGTATTTTCTATTATGATAATTTTTTTTATAGAAATAACTATATGATATTCGACAGAATCAATTAAATTATATCAAATAAAGCATTTAATAATTTATTGAGTTTAATTAATGACTAAATTTTACTATTATTTTAAATAAATTATATAAGTTTAACAATAAACTACACAATTATTTTGTAGTTTCGTGTATAATATATTGATTTTTCATGGGAATACGTTACCCTAATATTTTTATAATCAATGAGTTACCTAGTATTTTACTCATATATTATGAGTCACCTAGTATATATATATATAACCTCAAAGTTAATTTACAAGAACACAACTGATTTTGTAGCTTTGTAACTCAAAACCGTCTCACATAGGATTGTTGAAAAGGGTCCATTATCAAAATTCTGACCCGTCATCAGTCCAATTAGTTGCATATTAAACGGGGGTTGACCCATTTAGACCTGAGATATTAACTTCTTTGGTTCTCTGGTGAGACTCACACATACCTCTTATTTGGAAACCCTTGTTGAAGCTCTGCCTCCTCGCTATCTTTCATCTTTGCAAGTGAAATAACTTTAGTGAACATATATTATGGCTTTGATAAAAAGTATCTTATCAGACTATAATTTCTAAATAATGGCATAATATATTGTATCTAAATATGTTACAGTGACTCCAATGTGTCTTCTTCATTAGGTTTTAAGACAACTCCAGCAGGGACGCAAGATGTAGGACCACCATTTTTTAACTAGACACAACCTTGGTCCGTCATGGCTTGAGCTATGTTCAAAAATGCTGCAATCGTTGCTCCATGTAGAAGTGCCCTGTCATCAAATACCAAAATGAAAAAAAAAAACAATCAGCTTAGTTTAACATAGTACAGTGATTGTTGGCTTATGACCACAGAAAACCTACTCAGGACTTTCTTTTTGATAACCGAAATCATTTGCTGCTTTAAGAGCTTTTTCATAAGTCTGCTTCAGTGCTTCCTGTCAATATCAGTGCAATCATCTTTTACTTTCGCAGGACAGAGCTGTATTTGTTTCAAAGAAATGTGAGAGATGTTGCTACCTGTAATCTAGACTCAAAATCTTCTGCTGACCATTGCATTGAATTAGACTCGCGAAGTACTTCGATTTCCCCAGCAGCAACCTTCAACAAAAGTAAACACTATAAGTACCACCATTTCTCAAATCCAAAATATGTGTATGTGCTTTTAGGTTCATATTCCGCATATGTAATCGAAAAGAATTGATACAGCTGGAAATCTCCTAGCAAAACCACAATCCTAGACATTGTTTTATTATTCGAAATAAATAATTCCTCTCCACTGCCATCTTTTTTATAAATTGATGATGAGAAAGAGAAAAAAGAAGAAGTTAAACTGTAGTATTGATGTAAAATGAGTTCAAGGAAGAAACTAACTCCTCCAGCTCCAGCAGCAATAGCAGGAGCAATCAGAACATTTGACTTTCTGAAAACATCGACTGCTTCAGCTGTACACGGCATGTTTGAACCTGCCAAAACATAGCAATAAGGTAAACAAAAGAACAGCATAAAAGAAACTTAAACATAAACCAAGAGCCTTGATATAAGAAATGTTTACCTTCTACCAGTAGGCGACAGCCTGCATTAACCAGATTAATGGCATCTGCTTGATCAACTTCATTCTGAGAAGCACAAGGAAATGCCAAATCACACCTTTCATTCCAAGGTTTTACTTCATCAAAGTATTTTGCCCTTGCATAGGTCTTCGAATAGTCTCTGTATGTCAGACAGACGCATGTACAGTTGTGATCTATGCGATAGCCAAGTGACAAATACCATTATATCCATAGAACGAAAAAATACCTCAGACTTCTCTGTTGGGATTTTATATCTCTCAAGAATGCAAGCTTCATATAATCAAATCCGTCATCGTCCACTAAATATCCTTTTGAATCTGAAAAAAGTTATGTATCAGCAAAAATCTAATCAGCTACATTTTATTCACCACCGTCTATGGACTTCGATGGCGAAGTGAAAACAACTCATTATCAGATAATTCTTGAGTATCACAATACTTCACAAAGAAATGAACTAAGTTCTTACATTGGCCGAAGTGATCAAGATTTATAAGCAATAACTAGCGATTCAAAATGAGACCACTAAGCCTTAGCCTTAAAGAACACTACATAAAGGCCTTACTTAAATCGACTCTTAGCTCAACGAAAAGCCACCTTAGAGACGAGGAAAACAACAAAAGGCAGAAAAGCTACACAATGAGTTGATCTGAATTTCAAATATAATTACACTGAATCACCTGAAACTGTGACTGGATGAGCTCCACAGGCAATTAGCTTCTCTACAACATGCATAGCTATCTTCCCGCAACCACTCACAACACATCTAAAATACAATTTAGAAGGATATAAGATTTCATAAGATGAGAGTCACAGCATTGTATCACAGAAGAATCAGAGTTATATGGGATGCTAAAGACTCAAAAGGAGTAGTTCTTGTATGACATTTTAGAACTGCCAAAAAAATAATAACTAAAAGGTGTTAGAAAGGGAAAAAAGAGTTCAAAAGTATCTTTCTGATTGGATAAACTCAGAGATCCAGAAATAAATTGGTAAGAGCATGTGTTTAAAACGATCAAGAAAGAAACCTTAATCCCTTGATTTCCTTATTCATATCTGCAAGCATAAGTCGTGCAAAGTACACCTGAAAATGCATATGAATTTTCATTCAAACAGAATCGTCACATGTGAATAATGTATTTCATACTAAATAGAAGGTTCCAAAAAATTACCACGCCGTAGCCACTAGCTTCGGTTCTGAGGCTAGAAGCAGCCCAATATATACGTGGTCCTGAAAAACTTCCCTGCATAAGTAATTGACACATATACAACATCCAAACTGTTTATCCTCTCCCATCAATAAAAAAATGATGCAAATGTATGATTAGAGGAAAAGTCTGGCCAATGACATTCAACACTTTAATGTTCTAGAGAACGAGAGAATGAATTCAAATATAAGTACGCATATTTTCAAATATTACTCCCAAAAATAAAGCAAAAACCTAACTTGGTAAGGACTAACTTATTAGGAACGACCAACAATTAAAAAAAAAATGATGTCATTTTGTTTCCAGGAAAAAAGCAGGAGGTAACAAAACAAAAATATCAAGAAGTAGCTTCAGCATCCAAGGACTTCCAGTTCCAATACCTGAAACTGACCAGCAAGTCGCCTGTATTGTCCAAAAAGATATCCCATTTCCCGAGTACCAACACCAACCTCTTCTGACGGAAGATCCTAGAATAAATAACAGATAGAAAAATCATTGCAGAAAGAATACACTTTCTTAAGGGAAAAAATCATTTAACTTACTTTGTCAGGACCCATATATCTGTACATCTCATTCATGAAACTTTGGCAAAATCTCATAATCTGTGAATGTTGCAAACCAACATTTCAGAACATCTGTGGAAGATTACTTGCTAGGAAAAAAAATCAAGGGGACAAGATATCACCTCATTGTCACTTCTTCCTTTAGGATCAAAGTCACTTCCACCTGAAGCCCCTCCTAGTTTATACGGTGACAGAGCATTTTTCAACGTCTGGGAAGGATTACAAACAAATTACAGTTTCAAATCGTGCGAATGTACGATTTAGGTAGCCACCAGAAAAGGAAAATGGCAAGCAATAATTAGTTAAAATCAGAAAATCAGAGGAAAGATTATAAAATATTACTGACGGAAACCATAGTACCTGCTGAAAGCCAAGAAATTTTGCAATGCTTAAGTTCATGGATGGATGAAACCGGATACCTCCTCTGCATGGACCCAATGCTTGATTAAATTGAACTCTAAAGCCGCGATTTACATGTGTTTCACCACGGTCATCAATCCATGGTACTCTAAAAACTATCATACGTTCAGGTTCTAGTAGCCTCTCCATGATACTGACATAACTGAAAATTAAAAAAGAATGCAAGCGTGTGATCGGGATGCGGATTCCACAAAATTACTTTTACAAAGAAGAGAAGTAAACCTGAAACTTACTGAGAATTCTTTGCAATTACCCGCTCTAGAGCATGCACAGATTCTTGTACAGACTGAACAAATTCAATCTCATTAGGATCTCGTTTCAGGGCACCCTCAACGATTGAACCAGCAGTCTTTGACATAAGAGCTTCATTTACAAGGAAAAGTACAAACAGTTAACAAAATAATAAGCAGGGAAAGACACTACAAAGACTTACTACAAAGGTTACAACTTACAACTCACTACAAAGAGAAGGAGAGATCAATCACTTGAAGCAGTATGGTAAAAAACTTACTCTTCACATAAATAGGCTTGTCAACAACAATCTTATCCTTGGAAGCCGTTTGGAGTCGTAAAGCCTCTTTGTGTAGCAAACTGTTGTTGTGTTCTTCTAATGCACTCATCTGCATGTTTCTACTTCCTTCATTTCCATAAGGATTTCTTCGATGTTTTCTACCATATTCTCTGCAAATAGAACAGAATATCCTAGCTGTTCCATCCTTCATATCGACATAAGCCCACTTGTACGTGTCAGCCCATTCCTCTCTCCACCGTTTGACCACTTTCTTCTTTCTCTTTGCTGGTTGCCCCTTTGACATATCCTGATCCTCACTGGGAAGGTCAGATACCAAAACCATATGCTTTGTTTCATCATGTTCCCCAGTAGAGGGCTCCCGTGGAGGCCCACCAATCAATGAATTGTTAGCAAAAGCAGCATCATCCTCTCCAGGTCCAATTTCCAAATCAATCTCTTCCCCTAGATTGCTTACAACAAGCTGATGCCTTTGTGCTTGTTGGATTAAGTTCATATCATCCATAGAGGGATTCATCCCCAATCCACCTGTTGGCCCAAACATTCAGCATCACAGTTTTAACTCCACCTTAGCTTCTCTTTTGCTGACTAACTGCAACTATTTCTTCCGCTTGGTACAACACCCAAGATGATGACCTAGTGTGCAACAAAGATAAACGGTCCTCAATTAGGAAAGCATAGGGAAAAAAAAGGCTATTCACATAAACCAATTCCAAATTCAAAAGACTTCAATAACCTGAAATCAGAACATAATTTACTTGGAAGAGTGATCAAAATCCAATAGCTTCCACAAAATCAAATAAGCAAATTTTGGCATTTCAAAGGATACCCAGAAGTTCGAAAATCCAAAACCTTGTGAATTTCGTCAAGTAAAGTGAAGAAAGAAAAAAGGTTGTAACTTTACTTAGGCTGTAGCGGCGGGTCACCGGAAAAGAGAAACCCACAAAAGACAATTGTAGCTAAAGTCTAAAGGGATAAAGAAAGATGCTGCTCTGCGCTAGGTTGTAGATAGTTTTCTTTCTTCGCCGATTCTGATGGGATCTTTCTTTGAGCGGGGATAAATCGACCAAATCGATTGTTACAGACGCAGGTATAAAAACAAAAATCCTCGATCTCAAGTTAATGAATAAGATATATTCATAGACCTACTAAAGGGTTTGGTTTACATTTATAAAATTAAAATCTTATTATACAAAATAAAAATTATAACTCATGTTATATTTAACTAAGATTTCAACACATATCATATATTTTTTAGAAAATCTAACTTTGAACTCTTTTCAAATTTGTTGTATATCATAAAATAAAAATTCTCAAAAATTAATATAATAATATAAAATTATTGAAAAATAAATAATAATTAAAAATATCTAAAACATGGTAGAAAATACTAAATTATTTTTAAGAAACTAACTATAAAATATACTATTTTCCGTAAAAGAAGAATATAAAAATATAAGTGATAAAAGATTTTTGGAACCTTTAAATTATCTATATGAATCTTAATTGTATGTATTAACATTATAATCAAAATATTTTTTCATCTACGCGTATTACGTATGTATTTTATCTAGTAAAATATAAACATTGTTCATTTTGTACAACAAATCATCAGCCAAAAGAGCCAAGAAATCCTAGAGTTTTGGCTGTCCAAAAAAAATCATCAACTAAAAGAGAAAAAAAATGATTTCTCTACCTTCTATGTGAGCGATTTTCTTAGCGAATAACTGTCTTTCTGATAACTACCGGAATTTTGATAATTGTCAGAAACTTGCATATCATAGTGTTATTTGTCAGTTTCCGTTGGTTATTGTAAACTGCTTTGCAGTTTCGTCTCATCTTCTATTTATTCTCTTCACTGTTGAAATTCCGCGCTATATTCTCTTTATATCTTTGTTATCAACAATGGCGGACAAAGTGCGCAAGCAATTACAAAACATAAATCTTGGTGTTATGATCCAATCATTCAATTACCACATGAGTTATGTGTTGGGGCAATTAATGAAACTCGTTTCTGCATCATTGCAAAGCTAGTTAATCCTCGAAAACAGAATTTGAGGGCAATGATGGTGATTTTGCCTCGGTTATGGGAAGTGGGAGAAGATGTTGTTGGATGAATCATTGACCACCATAAGATCCAATTCCTTTTGGCATCTGAGGAAGGACTTATGTCTGTCATCCACCGAGGACCGTGGTCTTTAAGTGAATGGATGGTTGCAATCAAACACTGGAAACCTAACCTTTCCGATGATGAATCAAATTGCATATTGTTCTAGGTCCAAATCAGAGGTATACCTTTCCAGTTTCTGACCACACGCATGATAATTCATATTAGAGGCACTCTTGGGACATTTGTGGACACTTATTTCGATGGAGATGGTGTTATTCACGTTGTTACATTCGCGTTTGTATTCTCAAATCCATTGCTGCACCACTTCAATTTCAACGCATTTATCAATTTGGTGATGAAGCGTGTGTGCTCAAATTCCAGTTTGAAAAGTTAAGAGGTTTATGTGTTGCATATGGGATATTAATGCACGATAGGGCTGGGTGTCCAATTGCAAACCAAGGTCCTCCTATGGACCAATCCAATGATGATGATGACGGGACTGATCCAGATGATGATGACAATGTTATTGATCAACCATTTATTGGACCAATGCCACAAGAGAACTCCACCGCAAGTCATTTACCAACTGATGATGATGCAAGTGATGGTTCTAGCTCTTGTGACTCAAAGAAATGCAAGATGTGTGATCCCTCTCCTCTTTTATTGTGATACAATTTGTAGCAAATTCTTCATGATGAAAATCTGACTAAGAAAGTGCTTAAGAAAAGATTCATGAGGCATCAGTGGAGATACGAGTTGTTTAATTGTTGCAAATGCTGCAAGCTGCTCCATGAAGGAAGAGGATTTTCCTACACTACTGACACAAAGACAAAGGGTGACGGTTCGGTGGGCTATATGCCACCTGAGAGGCCATGAATACAGTCTTTTGGAACTTCTGGAGTTTGAAAGAGTTTCATGTGGTCCGACGTCTAAAAGAGATGATAGCCAAGTTTTCTCTAGACTTCCTCTATCTATTTGAAAAAATAGAGTGATAATATGGTATGTAATGTAGCATCTTAATTAGGATTTGATTCAGTTTATTGTATTTTCCCTCTTGATTTAAGTGGAGGTCTAGCCCTCTTATGGAAAAAAAAATTGAAGTGTCTTTTACATATATGGATGCTAGACTCCTTGATGTTAATGTTAATAATAATGGTCTTTCTTTCTATTTGTCTTGTGTTTATGCTCATCATATTCCTAGTTTAAGACATATTTTATGAGAAATATTAGAAAGAATAGCTATTACAAGACATGAACTTTGGTTATTGATGGGTGATTTCAATGAAATCCTTAGCAACTCTAAGAAAATAGGTGGTCGTGTACAGAAAAATTGAAATTTCACTATCTTTAGAAATATAATTCATCATCGTAGACTACAAGATTTACCTTTTTCTGGAAATAATATGTGATTGGTCTGAGAAACAAAATAAGTATATTGTCCAGTGCTGGCTAGATAAAACGATGGCTAATGATCAATGGAGAGCTCTATTTCCAACATCTTTAGCCCGATATTTGCCGAAAACTGGCTCTGACCACATGTCAGTGGTTTTGCACACAAACTACAGAAAGATTCAGATGACTTTTCATATTTAACCCACATGTTATTCAGGTTGAAGTTTCTATGATCTTATAAATTAGGCTTGGGTTGATCCCGTTTCCACAAAATTTCCATAGCAAATTGATTCAGTGTTGACATCAAATCAGTACGTGGAAGTCACAAAGCTATAGAAATTCAGCAGTTCATATTCGTGAATTAGTTAATCAAATGAATACACTAACCCATTTGTTGATCATGTTGATCGTGTATGCATAAGTGGCTGGTTGCATTTTTTCTAAGCCCTGATCGGTGGAAAGGTTCCAAAAACTGATTAAGTAACACTCGGTAATTCTCGTAAGCTTCTTAGTGTTTGCTCTTGTTATAAAACCAGCTTGAATCACCAAAATCCCTTCTTTTCCAAGTTGATCCTCAACTACAAGCTCATCTACATGTTGATCCATTGCTCCTTGTTTAGCTCCTTGTTTGATGCCTTCTAGAATCACATCATCCTTCCTTTCTTCAAAAAGATTTGACCTCAAATATGTTTTTTTTCCAAGAAAAGACGCAAAATCAGTATTATTGATTCTGAAGGTTGAAGTATACTTACCAAGATGCTCTTGTGGATAAGTAATGTCTTGGATGCTCCTTGTTATCTCAAATGACCCATTATAGGAATTTAAACTGTTTTGTAGCACAATCTGATCTTGACCATGAATAACTTCTAAAGTATCATCGTAGGTGATTCATGGGTTCCATATGAAGTTTTGGAATAGATGTTGCACGTTCAAATGCATGACAAAAGAATTCCTCTTGTATAGACTCCAAATGGTCTGATTTGAGCAATTGAACGATCCAACTAATTGGGTCATTTTCTTGTTCGATTTTTGAACATTCTGACATCATGAGAAGTTTTTCTTACTTCTCCAAGGAGGTGCTGGATTTTTCCTAATCATATTGAATTGATTATAACCTAGCCAAATTGTGAATTCCACTTTATCTTAGATTATAGGGTGTCGAAAGCCTACTCTTCTTCCCATATAGTTCATGGTAGCGAAGAATGCTTAGGATTGTTGTAAAAACCACCTAGTGGATGATTATGAGGATGACGTCGATTAGCAACTTTGTCTGGATCGCCATACAAGATAAAGTTTTTTACATCGATATTCTGAGGAACTTGGTTCACCGGTGGTAGTTGGTTGCCATCATCTCTTGGTTGGTCTTGTGACACTTGATTGCCGTTAGCTCCTTTTCCCACTGGATGGAGAATCGGTTGATTGAGTCCAGGGGGAGGTGGATCGATTTGACCTTCGGGATCGACTGGATTTTTCAGATTAACGTTATCAGCCATTGGATTAGATGCGCTTGTGTTCTTTTTAGCTTTCTGATTTGAGCGTTCGAATATTGTGAATTTTGCGTTACTAAGGTTGAGCAATCTAGAGGATTTATCAGATCTTCTGATCATGCACATGTAAAACAAAAACAAGAAGAAAGAACGAGATTAATACTAGAAAAATAAAATCTTAGACTATATTCTAAATAAAACTTAAAAGGTACTATTGGTCCCCGACAATGGCGCCAAAATTATGATAGGCTTAGAATTTAATCCTAAAAATATACTGCAGAGAACATATCACTATAGCATAGTAAAAGGTCGAATCCACAAAAACCAGACAACACAACTTTCAGTTTAATTTCAAATCAAGCTAAGACGGAATAATAAGATTGTTGTATCGAAATCAAGCAATAATTAAATAAACGGTTGTAAACAATAAGCTAAAGACGTCAAGCATTAAGCAATCCACAGATAGTCAAGTTTAAAAGTCAGGTTATCATGCAAAGATTTTTTTTTGAAAATAGTTCTCAACTCAAAAGACAGAAACTAGATTAATCTCCTCCCGAATTATTAATCCCTATATTCAAATTACTAAAGAAAAACTCCCACCATATATAGATAATTCAAATATGCATTACAGTTCATATTTGATAAGCTCATAAACTTCTAAGACAAGACTCCCGCAAGAAAAGACATTTACTCATCTAGATTAGGTCAGATTTCTAAACAAAATTCATTTGTATTTATCAATCTAATACCAAGAACTAGGTGATCACGCTAATTCATGCATTAAGTTTGAATCTAGACTGAGAACCTAACAAATTCAATCATTTTATGAATAATCCTAACAATCAAACCTGATTTCTCTAGAAAAACCTAAAACCTAACTAGTGAACTACTCATACATTGCAAAGCAAGAACAAAACAATATCAAAGAAGAACACATAATTAACTAGATGAAAATAGATATTGGTATATAAAATCAGAGTTCATAAATCTTCTCCAAATACAGGGTTCAAATCCTTCTATCTGTAAAATCTCAAAAGTTGTAAAAAGCATAGAAAATAAAACCTAAGCCATAAAGTTTTTTATAGTGTAAAAAGTAAAATAATAAAAATAGGAAAACAAGATAGGCTTGAGGACTCTTTTGCAAAAATATGGAAATCTTCAAAGTTTCTCGCAGGTGTGATGGATTGATGGGTCCAGGAATGGATAGATCGATCCGACTTCTCCGAGAAATGTGGACTGATCGATCCACAAATGGACCGATCGGTCCAGATCTTCTGTTTCTCTCTGGATGTTTGGACCGATCGGTCCAAGGCTAGACCGGTCGGTCCGAGCTCTTCATGGCTTCACTTCTTCACTATTATCAATCCAAGACCATATTGATCTCCCATCTTTACTTGGCCAAATTCCATCCAAAAACGCCAAAATTAGTGCTTTAAATCCAAATCGACCGGAACACCTGAAAACCTGAAAAAGTACTAAAACTTGCAAGGAAAACATTCGGATAATGCATAATAGCATACATAAATGTCCACTAAAATGCATTAAAACTGAGTAATATCAACTTCCCCATACTTAGATCTTTGCTTGTCCTCAAGTAAAGCAAGACCAAATCGTGTAAAGATGTTTAATAGGAACCACCCAGAAACTCACAAAATCTCAGAAACCCCAAGCATAGATAACAAAACTCAGAAGACACCGATCTTAAACAACCACTATGAATGAACTGGTTACCACCACTTAACTAATAGCATGCTTCCTACTCTAAATTCTAAATCAATCAAACCATTAAGTCATCTAAATCATCTCATTAAATTCAATTAAATATAAATAAATCCATTCTCACCTATGGGCTATCGATCAATATGCTCAAGTACCTATTCTATTAAAGCGCCCACACCAAACAGAGCATCAATCAACTTCTAGTCTTGATCCTTTTTCCCCCTTTCTCACTTCTCTTTTTCTTCTTCTTTTATTACTGCTTTTTTAAAAACAATTCTTTGCATTTTTGCGCTTATTTTTTTTTAGCAGTCGGTTTTATGGGATGAGGAAATGGACTTCAAGGTCCGCTGTTCAATCTTTTTTCTGTACCGTTTTTTTATCTGAAGGGAGGAATAGAAAGGATATGGATCATATTGAAAGAACTTGTCAGTTTTACATAGAACTGAAGAACAAGGTACCTATCTTTCAAAGTATGCCAACACCATAAGCAAGAGAAATTAAGTTCAAGTTAAGTTCTATCAAGGTAGAGCTAGCATTAAATCATTAACAATCCAAAAGACTCATAATTTTTAGAAGCAAATCAATCTGCAATGGGGTTCTAATCCTAAACACAACAGTTAATCTAAGTCAGTAGTCAATTCTTCATTTTGATCAATCCAAGACCAGATTGATCTCCCATTCCTTTACTTAGCTAAATTTCATATAAAAATACCAAAAATCAGAGCTTTAATTCCAAATCGACCCGAACATCTGAAAACCTTTAAATGTACCAAAAATTCCAAGGAAAATGTTCGGATAATGAATAATAGCAGCCATAAATGTCCACTAAAATGCATTAAAACCGTAATATCATCCATCTGCTTCATTAAAAACCTACTTTGGAAAATCCATTGGGACAAAACCAAAGAAGGGGAAAAAGTGTAGAAATGGATACACTAACCCACTTGTTGATTAACCTTAGCTTGAATGCATGTGATAGTTGTTTGTATCCCATTGAAGTCTAGATTGGTGGAAATGTTCCAATATTGATTTAATAGAAACTCCATAGCTCCAGCAAGCTTTTTTTTGTCATTGGTTCAACTTGAATTTCTAATGCATCCTCGAGTACAAGTTCAGGTTCAGCTCATGTTCATCTCCTTGTGCATTGCTTTTTAATCATATCATACTCTCCCCCTCTTGAAAAAGATTTTTCCTCAAATTTGTATTTGCTACAAGAAAAGTCACAAAATTAATATAATTGATCATGGAGCTTAGTTTAATCTTATCTGAAACTCCAAATTGATAGGCAATGTCCTTAAACATCGTTGTCCTCTTCATTTTTCCATTTATTACATTTGGGTTGTCTAGTAATGCAATGCCTTCTTGAACTTCATTAACTTCTCCAAATATTCTAAAGATGTCTTCTAGTTTTCATATGAAGTTCTAAAATAGAAACCTAACACCCAAATCAATGATAAAGGATATTTTCATAAGTAAGCTCAAAATGATCAAGTTTAAAGAAAAGAATGATCCAATTGGTGGGACCATGTTCTGGTACAATTTTTAGACGTCTTGAATCCTTAAGAGGTTGGTAATGATGATCCAAGGAGGTGCTAGAATAGGTTTTGTTAAATTGGGCTGTTTATAAACTGGCCAAACTACTGATTTTGCTTTTATTGAAAAAGATGCAGTAATTACACTCCAAGGTTGTTGGTTTACAGCGTCCTTCCTTGGTTGCAACCTACAAATCTTGAAAAATAGAAAACAATCAAGGTGAATTATTTCTTTAGAGCCAAAATTAGGTGGTGGTTTTGCTGGCCTTGTTCAATAACATATTGATGTTTGTGCTCTTGAATTAGTTTGAAAATTTGAACATTCGTTCTAGTGCTTGATTTCAAAACCCCACTTAGTCATGCTTTCTCTGTGTTCTTAGTTTTCCAAGGTGTTGAATTCCATAAAACAAAATCAATATGTTCTAGTTCATGGTTAAAGAATTCCACTATCTTTTTAGATATTGCTTCTTGATCCATAATGATCTTTTTATTACCATAAACTTGCTCAAGTTCCTTGATAGTACCAAAAAAACTTTCAAAAATATTGGAATATTCATAAGTAGATAGAGTAGGATCAAAAATAACCAAACTTTTGAATGGGCCTTGTGTAGGCTTCACTTGCTACTCATAAGAATTATATTGGTTCTCCTTTGGCTTTACTTTAGCTCTTTAGTATCCACATTTAGTTTGATAGACTGGCCTATTTGAAAATGTAGTACCCAACACAAAGTCTATTTTATATTTAGTGCTTCGAAAAGGAGGCAAGCCTTGGGGACAATCTTCTGGAAACACATTTTTGTAATCCTGTAAAAGAGTTTTTCTCTCACTCGGCAGAACTGGTACATGGTTAGTGACATTAGCGAAAACGTTTTTAAATATAAAACATAGATCATATAGAGTACATGGTTCACATTACCCACTACAAGAAATATGTCATTCCTTAGCTCAAAAAACACTATCGTAGGATAGCACAGCAGTTAATTAAACGCTCTGACAGTGCCCGTCATTATAGGTCGGACACTTTAGATAGTGGATTTAATGTATGCTATAATTATCGAACTTACGATAGCGTTTTTCGAGATACAATTGTTTATTTTTATAATAGCGTCGTATATTTGTTATTAAAGGTTTTAATAATAGCTTTAGTTTTTTTTATATTCAATAGCGTTGGTTTTGTATTATAATTGGATTGCATCTATAGCAGTTTGTTTTACAAAAATAGCAGACTATTTGTGCTATTATTTTTGTTGTAATTACCCAAAATTAATATTATTATAATTATACAATTGAATTTATTTGTAATTATAATATATTTTTGAATTTTATGTCAAATAAAAATAAAATAAAAATTAAATCATTTTATTATATCCATAAAACATTTTCATGTTTACAATAGAGTAGCATTTCCATAATGTAAGGAATCAACCAATAAAACCATAAAATCTATCAAACATCACCAAGACTCTTTCAAACTACTACCAATAACCCTTCACAATCATTCCTAACATATATACTACCATCATTAACATCTTCACTTTCCCCATCATCTATTTCTCTGATAGGCAATGGTGCCCCAACTAAATCCTCATATGTTTCTAACTTCTAACCCATGAGTTCCATACTTGAAAAGATGGGATGTTGTTGGGTTTTAAATCAATCGTCTCAGCAACACTTTTGGCATTTCTTACTTGTGCCACCAGCCTTGAGTTCCCAGACCTCTACAAACATCCCGTCTGCTTCATAAGAACCTCTTTCTTCCACTATTCTTTCATCTCAAACCTCCCTTGCATCAAACTATTCTAAAATGAACATGTTTACAAGATAAAATGCTTAAATGGTCAGAAATACCTGGATCTCCTCCCACATGGTATCCTTAGTATCTTGGTCAAGTTGTCTCCAGTCAGGAAATGTAACTGGAACGTGTTCTTTCACCAAAGGACCAAGAAAAAATGACAATGTTACAGAACCAGGTCCAACATGTTCACCATACTCATTGAAAGACATTGAGACCCTTTCATTAGGATCTGTAGCCATTGTTCACATCTTTGTTGGTCCTCTTCTCTTTTTCTTTCACCTTTGTCTCTACTGATTGAGTTTCTTCAGTGTTAGGAATCTCAGTATTAGCTTATGTTCCAGTTTGTTCTACATCTTGATCTGCTTCATTCAGCTTTTGATCTTCCTCGTCCAAACCAGCTCCATCATTGCCAGGTACATCTTCCTCCAAACAGTCTACTTCACCAAGTACTTCATTCTCACCACCTTCCTTTTCACCTTCTTCCTTTTCACCAACTTTATTCTCACCATCATTTTACCAGATAACAGTTCCTGATCACAATCCTCTTTATCAAATAACAGTTCCTGATCACCATCCTCTTTCTGCTGATCATCTTCATCCATTACATTCTCAATACTTTCAACTAGTCTCTCTACCTCAACAGTACTGTCTTCCAGATCTTCATTTGCTACTACCAGTTTCTTTGACCTCAGTCCACCTCTTTTGCTTGGTTTTACCTTTACCACTAGTGTCTTCCTCTACTTCTTGGGTGACATGTTGGCCTCCTTCTCAATTTCCTTTGCTTCTTATTTTATCCCGATGTCAGGTCCAACAGTGACGTCGTTACTGTTATATTGGAAGAAACCTCCTTCCCTTTTTTCTTTGTAGCCTCTTTGACTAGCTTTATTTTTGCGCAGGTCTCAATTCTTTTGGATCCACTCCTTGTTGTCGATTAATACGTCTAGTACCAACCATTCCTCCTCCTCTTGTATTCATTATTTTTGGAAAGCATCAATATCAAATCGTATTCAGTAATACTTATAATCAAACTACCAAAATCGACAATACCCAACATGTATGTAAACTGAAAACTACACATAGTGGGTTTGAGAGTATACAAAATTAAGCCATTGTACGATTACCTAATTATTAACCAATTGAGGTACGAAGCAATTTGGATGTCGAAATCAAAATGCTGTCAGAAATCAAGATGCTGCAAACAGAGACGAAGGAGAAGTAACAAGAGAAAATGACGAGATGATTATAAATTTTTTGTCAATTATTTTTTATAAGTTACTTTGACTGGATTTTTGTATACATAAGATAGCGTTATATTAGTCAACTGTTATGTAAACACAAGGGAAATCAACAAATTCACGTGGCTAAAATTTTTATACTCCCGCTATACTAAACATAGCGTTACACAAATTGACACAGCTATGGAAAAAATCAGTGATGGTCTATAATAGCATTATTGTAGAAAACGCTATCCAACATCGCTATTAATATCCTCATTTTTTGTAGTGACATCACCAGATTTAATAAAGAAGTTAGAATACTTGGCTACCTTTTCTACCCTTTGTTTCATCTGCAAATGGTCTTTGTATACCTCTTCTAGAGTAATTGGAAGCAAAGTGAATTTCTTGCCTTTAAGTTTAAATGAATGGCGGTTAGTCAATCCATCATGGATTACTTTTCTTCCTGATTGCCATGGCCTTCCAAGTAGCATATGTCCAACTTACATATGTAGTACATCACACAAGAATTCATCTTCATATTTACCAATGCATATAGGAACAATAACTTGACTTATGACTTTCATTTCATAATCTCCATTCAGCCATTGAAGCGTATTAGGTTTAGGGTGCTTCCTAGTCTTTAATCCAAGCTTCTAAACCATGGTGGTACTAGCAATATTAGTACATCTATCCCCATCAATAATGAGACTAGATACCTTGTTGTGCACATGACATCTTGTATGGAACAAATTTTCTCTTTGCATATTTTCTTCTTTTGTAGATTGTGCACTTAATGTCCTTCTTGTCACTAGTAGTTCTCCATTTGCAGGTGGTTCCTCATAATTTTCAAAAGATTCATAATGTATTTCTTGATGCTCATCTTCAGATTCTATCTCCCCATTATCTAACAGAATCATCACATTCTTGTTGGTGCACTCATTAGCATAGTGCCCTCTTCCATGGCATTTGATGCATTTTAAATCTCTGGTTCTAATTGGGTTAGCAATGGCCTTGCCTTTATCTTTGAACATATTGTGATTCATTTTATCTTCTTCTTTTGATGTAGAGATACTTGGTCTTGAATCCTTTTGATAAGACCTATTGTCTTTTGAATAATTAGGCTTTGTATAACATGTTCCAGAATTTTGATTTCCCATGAATCTTCCTTTTAAGTTGTTGGTCAATGAGAATTTCCTTATGTATCAACTCCTTTAACTCCACATAGTGTTGAAGCTCCAAACAGTCCTTAATTTCTCTGTTTAAACCCCATAAATATCTAGACATGGTTGCTTCTCTATCCTCTTGCACATCAACCTTTATTAGAAGTGATTTCAACTCTTGAAAGTACTCCTCAACACTTCTATTATCTTGTACAAGTCTCCTTAGTTCCTGATGCAGTTTTCTGTGGTGGTGACTTGGTACAAACCTCTTTCTCATGATGGCTTTCAATTCTGCCCAAGTCTCAACTTGATATTCTCCATTTCTTCTCCTAGATGTCACCAATTGATCCATCAACTCAAGGCATAGTCATGGAATTCATTTGATGCAAATCTTGGCAATAAAACACCAGCTCAATTTTCTCTCACTCCATGTAAGCATCTGGATTGTTTGTACCATGAAATTATGGAATTCTAAATTTGGTTCCCTCAAAATGGTTATGCATTTGCTGCCTTTCTTCTATTACACGACTATGTCTTCTATGGTTGCCTTGAGAAGTAATACTTTTTTCCTCATAATAATTATCAGTATCCTCATCTCTTGGTTGTTGGTTCTGCATTCTATATTGTCTCATTTGCCTATTATGATCAGATTTTTGGCCATACATTTGATGAAAATCCTGTTGCATTTCATTCATTCGTGTATCTAGTTGTATTTTCAACTACTCATCTTGTTCTCTCATCATATTCATCAAGGTGGTTGTCAAAACTTCCAGCAACAACTTCTCCTTGTTATTACCCTCACCTTCATTGTTTTCAACCATTGTATCTTGCACAAATAGCAAAACAACCAACTAGCACTGATTTCTCACAAGTAAATTCAAATCAGAATGACAAAATCAGAATGCTATGAGGTCAAAACGAATTCTATAATTCAATAACTCTTATTATAGCTTAGAATGAATCAACTTATGTTTATAAAAGAGTTATATTATTCATAAACAACACAGTTAACAGTTTCAGCACAACTCTACAACAAAACATATTTTCAGGAAAATCCAGCATAATACTAACAGTCAAATTCGTTTTCTTTCAACAACATATCAATATCTAATGACTTAGGACGCCAAATTTGTTTGCTTATCCCTTAATCACAGTCCTAAATATCACATAAACCAATTTGGTAATGATGTGTTCACACTAAATTTAAATGGACAAAACAAAAGTTAAAGAGTCAAATAAGTGCATAATGATATATTACTAGTTTTATCAACACCAACCCCTTTATAGTGGCTCTGATACCACTTGATATGATTCTCTTAAGGAACGCAACACACTTTCAAAGGCTAGAAAGTAACTGGATTGATGGTGGAAGATGGATGAATGTAAAATGGATTGTAGAGGATGTTCTACAACATAATGGAGTGAATGGACACACACAAAGGATGCAGAAGTTCTTTGATATGCCAAGGGATCCTTGGATATGACACACCAAGGAAGGATTCTGCTGGATATTACACACCAACAGACTTGGAAAAAGAACTTAGATATTACACACCAAGAACCCGAATTCTCTAATGATATTACACACCAACTAAGACTTGAAACAACATTGGATATTACACACCAAGGCTAAACTCCTACTGGATATTACGCACCAACATAACTTGTAAGATATTACACACTTTCAAGGATCCAAAACTCGTAACTGATTCATAAAATATTGTTTGAGTTTCGAAAGTGTTTTAAAACCAAAATATAAAGAGAATAAGAGAGTTCATTAAAATTCATGAAATAAAGATTAAACATTAAAATTCGTCCATATTACATGTAAGAGAGAGAATGCCACTCCATTAACTGTTGTCCATGCATAAGCTGCAAATTTGGAGCATTCCTTGACTTTTCTTGAGTTTAATAGGCTAGTTTAGACTTGTATAAGTGTTGAGCCTTGCTCTTCTTTTATTGAAGTTCATTTGATCAACTAATGGGCAATTATGTAGTGATCTATCTGCTTCATTAAAAACCTATTTTGGAAAACCCATCTGGAAAAAACCAAAGCAGGGAAAAGGAATACAAATGGATACACTAACTCATTTGTTGATCAACCTTAGCTTGAATACATGTGATAGTTGTTTGTATCCCATTAAGCCTAAATCAGTGGAAATGTTCCAAGACTGATTTAATAGCAACTCCATAGCTCTAGCAAGCTTCTTTGTCTTTGATCTTGTCATTGGTCCAACTTGAATTTCCAATGCATCATCGGGTACAAGTTCAAGTTCAGCTCCATGTCCATCTCTTTGTGCATTGATTTCCAGAATCATATCATAAACGTCGTTTGCAACTCCTATAGTCGGTCACAGAAAACAAGGTTAATTTATGTCAATATGCTTTTTGACTACCCGAAATTTTCCATCCCGAAATCAACATTCTTTGCAAAAATTTCCTATGGTCTAGTTCACTAACTAATCACCACATTTCCAAACTAGCATGGGATGAGGTTTGTAAGTCCAAAGAAGCGGGTGTTGTCTTGGTATTCGCCAACTTGAAGATACATCAACGATTTTCTCGTTATCGATCATTTGGCAGTTAGTCTCAGACACAAGATCGTCATGGGCTTCATGGATCCATCATCATCTCCTCCACAACTCAAATTTTTGGAATGTTAAACAACATGATCGACTTAATCAACAACCACTACTCAATCCCTTAGTTGGGCTAAATGCCCCTCTTAGGAAGCATGGAGTTAATCTCTGCAAACCGTGCTACTTCTCGTCACACACATGGAAACACTTAAGTCAATCATACATTAAGCAATCTTGGTTTTTTAGTATTTGGTTTCCCAAATCGATTCCTTGTTGTGCTTTTATTTCCTGGCTGACTGTTCGTGACAGGTTACAAACAGGTAGACGATTACGCAACTGGGGGATTCAACAGCCATGTACTCTGTGTGGATAGCCGGACGAGACCTGGAACCATCTCTTCTTCACCTGCCCGTTTACATTTACAATTTGGTCCAACCTAACCAACAATATACTTTGACAGCGACTCAATCCATGCTGGCATCACACACTAACCTCTCTACGTCACAGCTCGTACTCAACACTCGACTGTGTCCTCATGTTATGCTTCCAAGCTACCATCTACCATGTTTGGCGGAAGCACAATGGCCACCGTCATGCATCTAATCACCATAGCACGCAGCAGATTCACGCACAAATTACTAGCACCATCAAGGACCGCATTACGAGTCTTCGCTACAGCCCTTCCTCACCACTACATCATCTACACCAACGATGGATTTTAGTTCAGGGCCAATGACACAACGGTATCTTATCCCATCATCTCTTTGAATCTTACTATTACCCACTTCTCGCTAGTCTACTCTTTTTCCTCTTAGTGGTATTCAAAGGCATGTACTCTTTTTCATGATACTAAATTTGTCCCACATGGTTTTCTAGTATCATGTGTCAACGAGACATTTTTGGATACTTAACACACACATAGAGGTCTACACACTATGTTCTTGACTACTACCAACACCATTCTTTTTTTATTTGTACATACTCCCTCCGTTTTTTATTGATTGATTTTTTAGATTTCTCACACATATTAATAAAACACATAATAACTAGTAATAAATACATATTTTATGTGTAAAATAATTTTTTATATCCTTTAGCCAATATACTTTTAATTAATATGCCTTGAAATTTACAATTTTATAATATTTAAACATAAAACTATATAAAAATTGGTGGAAATCAATCTTTTTCAAACATTTTTTTTCTAAAACATCAAACATGAAAAAACGGAGGGAGTATAACATTTTCTCCTTTTGATTAATAAATTTAACATTAAACCTAGAAAAAATAAAAGTAAATAATTGATTAAATGAATTTATATTTTTGAAATAAATCTTTGGTAATATCGTAAATTGTATATCATATATTGTTTATTTTATTCATATATATATTTATATATGATTAATTGAATTCTAAAATTATATTTTTGATTAAACAAGCTAAAAAATTACAAAATATAATTAATTTAATACTATGTTCAAGAAAAATTAGAAAATGAGACTAACATACATTAAATAAAAAATTCGGATGTCCATAATTATATTTAAAAGACTTAACAACAATAGATAATGACTATTATAATTTTATCATAATGTTTAGTAAGACTAGTTAATCTAAAATAGATATTTTATCTTTTCTATGTCTACTTAATCTCAAATATTATATTAATGAGGTACTTATAAGATTTTTGTTAGCAACAACTGATATACAATTTACGATATTACCAAGGATTTATTTCAAAACAAATATATAAATTCTTTTAATTAATTGTTTATTTTATTGACAAAAAGAAGAAACAGTTGAAAAAGAAATGTCTTTCAAATTCTAGAGGAAATTGTTGGATTAAATGTCTAGGAAAGACTTTGAGTTTATTAAGTGAGTGGGTTAGATTTAATTTGTTGAGTTTTATGAAAGAGGATGGAGAAAGTATAATTAATGGCTTTTATTGTCTTTGTTTATTAAGAGTTTTTTTGTATAAGTTGAGAATGATGTTGTATCAAAATTTTAAAGGGTTCACTTCACTACGTCTCCGAACTATACACATTTAAACTATTTTCCCCTCCCCCTAAACTTTGAAGCTCTTGAATATGCTACCTGAATTCATACTACTCTTTAGTCGATCCCTCAACTAATTTTTCTCATTAATTAACCCCCGGACGATTAAAAACCTAAATTACGATTGAATTTTAAGAAAACGCAATAAAATCGCGTTTTTGGATTAAATTAAAAACACAATTTCTAATCTCATATAAACCCAAACCGATTTTAATCAAATATTAACCTCGTTCCGTTCTTTTTTTTACTAACCTTGTTCCCTAGTTTGTGATATCAATATAGCTCTTCTTCTACAACCACTACTCCAATTCCCAACAAAAACTAACTCATAACCTTCAATACATCTAGAGATTCCATTAGATATTTTAATATCACATAAACCAAATTACAACAACAACCGATGTATCTAATGTGATATGAAAAGGGTTGAGGCAATAAGTAGATCATATGTAACTAGACATAATTGAAGTATTGTTTTGATTTGGTTTATGTGATATGAAAAAGATTTAATGGAATTTATGGATGTATTGAAGGTTATGAGTTAGTTTCTGTTGGGTATTGGAATAATGGTTGTAGAAGAAGAATTCCATTGATATTGCAAATAAGGGAACAAAGATAGTAAAAAACAAGGTTAAACTTTGATTAAAATCGGTTTAGATTTATATGAGATTAGAAATTGAGTTTTAATTTAACCCAAAATACGATTTCTAATCTCGTTTTCTTAAAATTTAATCGCGATTTAGGTTTTTAATCGTCTAGGAGGGTTAATTGATGAGAACGATTAGTAGAAGGGTCGGTTAAAGAGTATTATGAATTCAGGTAGCAGATTCCAGAGCTTCAACGTTTAGGGAAAAATAATTTGGATGTGTATAGTTGGAGGCGTAGTGAAGTCAACCCAAAAAAAAGTTTTTCAACTTTATATATATATATATATATAGATAGATATATGAAATATAACTAATATATTAATAAAATTTAACATAAACATGTAATTTTATTTATGAAAAACTGTATATATGATATATATATATATATAAGTAATATATTAATAAAATTAATTATTAAATTTAATAATTCTAATTTTAGTTATATGAATATATTTTTATTAGTTGATTTATATTCCTATATATGTACTATTTTATTTGTATTATTCAAATATATGTCGTGAGAAACATTTTTTATTCCTCATTCAACAATAATTTTATACTGTTTATCTTTTGTTAACCGCAGTTGTACAACAAATATATTTTCTACTCACATTGTATTTTTCGTACAATCCTGCTTAATCTTTTGTCTTGCACTATTAATTATATGGTTTCTATTCTGAATATAAAATTATTGGTCAGAAAAAAGTGAAATGAAAAGAATATTATTGGGTGGAATAAAAGTTAGTGAAAAAATAGCCCTTAACTATTCTTCTTTTAAAAAAGTTTCTTCAGATCTTTTGAGGAGGACAAAAATGAGTCGAACACTACTTTTTACTGAAAATGTGGGTCTCATTCATTAGGAAGATTTACTATTATATTGTTTCATGTTCAGATTCTTTGCTGGTGTATAGATTCAATTGTTCATCAATTAATAAAGGTCAAGAGTTCTGCAATACCTAATTCTACATGGTATTAGAGCAGTCTCAATCTCTCTCAAAAAACTAAATATGTTTTGTTTGTTCGAAGGGTTGAATGGAAAAAGACGGAACATCGTCGCCTCCGGGTGGGAAGACAGCAAGTGTGGTGGCGTCTCCCTATACTCTCTATGCCTCGGACAATTCAGGAGCTGTAATTTCATCGGTGCAGCTCAATGGAGCAAACTACAGTAAGTGGTGCTCATATATGACGAACGCTTTGCAAGCAAAACGTAAATTGGTGTTCGTGAATGGGAGCTTAAAGAAACTAGTCGTTGATCATGCTGATTATGACGACTGGTTAACGGTCAATTCAATGATCATGGGCTGGATTCGTTCCTCTATTGAGTTAAAAGTCAGATCTATTGTTAGTTATATCACTAATGCGTTTGAGTTGTGGACATAAATGAAAAACGGATTCTCTGTTTTGCAACACGGTTTGTGTGCATCACCTTAAATCTCAACTGGCCTCATGTCGTCAAGCAGGGCCGTCTGTCTTGGAATATTTTGGACAATTGTCCATGCTTTGGGAAGAATTACAGAATTCTCATCAAGTTTTTCAGTGTTCCTGTGGAGCAGCTAAAGATTTGATGAAACAAAAGGAAGAAGAGAAAATCCACCAATTTCTATTAGGTCTTGACTATGTGAGATACGAGAGTCTATGTGCAAACATAATTGGGTCTGATCATTTTCCCTCTCTTGGTGAAATTTACTCCAAGGTTGTAAGAGAAGAACAAAGAATCACATTAACACATAGCAGAGAACAACATCAAGACACGTTGGGGTTGGTGTCAAGAGTAGAACAAAGTCTCTATCTCTCACTTCTATTCGGTCTCGTGATCGTGGTGCAAGTTGTAGTCATTGTGGACGTCTAGGACACGACAAACGAGACTGTTGGAAAATAGTTAGCGGTCCAGGAAATCAAAATTCGCAGGCCGGACGAGGATTCGCTACAACAGCACATGCTACTAGTTCTAATGCCTCTACTTTCCCGAGCTTGACTTCAGACCAATGGAAGGCTCTCAGCGATTTACTTCATGAAAAAATCAAGCTCATCGGAGAAGCTTTCTAGTAAGCCTGAATATGGTGATGTGATCCTTGATTCTGGAGTCTCACACCATATGACTGGTAATCGATCGTTTCTTATTGGTCTTGAGAACACAGTCGTGTTCCATTGGCTTGGCTGATGGGGGTCACACATATTCATTTAGTAAAGGCAGTTTTCATCTCACAGCTACACTCTCCTTGATCAGTGTCCTTTATGTTCCCAATTGAAACTATACCTTGGTGTCTGTTGCTAAGCTTTTGAAGCAAACTAAGGGTTTTGTCACATTTACCAAATCTTTTTGTGTTTTACAGGATCGTTCGACGAGGATTTTAATTGGAGCCAAAAAGGAACGTGATGGGGGTGTACTTCTTCACGAATGTTATGGCTGCTCATGTTCATAAATCCTCTGCGAAATCAGATTTTAGTTTGTGACATCAGCGGTTAGGACACTCGTCATATTCATTGTTTGGTTCTTTGTTTTCGAATTCATCTACTTCTGCTTTTCCTACATCTTGTGATGTGTGTTTTAAGGCTAAGGAAATTCGAGAAGTGTTTGACGATAGTTTTAATAAATCTAAAGATTATTTTGAACTTATACATTGCGAAGTTTGGGTCCGTATCGATCTCCTTCCACAACTAGTGCAGTTTATTTCTTGACAATAGTTGATGATATATCGCTTGCTGTTTGGACTTTTTAATGTTAGAAAAATCTAAAGTGTCAGTCATCTTGCATAAATTTTTGGCATACACCGAATGATATTTTGAGAAAAATGTCTGCATAATTCGAATTGATAACGACACCAAGTTTATGTGTTTGTCTTCATATCTTCGTAGTATTGGTGTAATTCATCAAACATTGTGTGTTGCCACTCCACAACAAAATGGTAGAGTATAACAGAATTATAGACACATCTTAAATGTTGCAAGAGCTTTGTTGTTTCAATCGCACTTACCTATCTGTTTTTTGGGTGAAGCGATTCAGAAAACCACCTATGTCATTAATCGCACACCATCTGCTTTACCCAAAGGTCAGTCTCCCTTTGAAATCCTTCACGGTTCTGCACCGTCCTATGCACATCTTCGGGTGTTCGGGTGTGCGCGTTACACACATCATCCTTCTCGTGATAAGGAAAAATTCAAAGAACGAAGTAGACGTTGCGTCTTTATTGCTTATGCTCTAGGAAAGAAAGTCTGGAAAGTTTTCGATTTGGATACAGAACAAATCTCAGTTAGTGGTTCAAGTCAAAAATCAGATTGAGGGTACCGACTACAATGAGACTTCGCACCGGTTGTCAAAATGACTACGATTTGTACTCTTCTTCGCCTTGTTGCCACTAAGATTTAGATTGTTTATAAAATGGATGTTCAAAATGTCTTCCTTCATGGAGATCTTAATGAAGAAGTGTATATGAAGCTACCTCCTGGATTCCGTCATAATCATCCGAAGAAGGTTTGTCGCCTCAAAAAGTCACTGTATAGCCTTAAACAAGCACATTGGTGTTGGTTTAAGAAGCTATCAGACTCCTTAAAACGCTTCGGCTTTCTTTAATCATATGAAGGTTACTCATTATTTTCATACACACATGGAGATGATGAAATATGTGTATTAATATATGGTGATAATTTACTTGTGTGTGGGAATAATGACAGCTTGCTTTGCCAATTTAAGGAGTATTTGGACAAGTGTTTTCTGATGAAAGACTTAGGCAAGCTTAAGTACTTTATGGGGATTGAAGTTAGTCGTGGTCAAGAAGGCTTCTTTCTCACTCAGCGTAAGTACGCTCTTGATATTGTGAATGATACATGTCATCTAGGTTCCAAGCCTATTCAAACTCTATTAAAACAGAATCATCAGTTTGCTCTCGATGATGGTCCAATCTTGGCTGATATGTTACCCTACTGTCACTTCCTCGGTAGGTTGATTTACCTTCTCTATACTCGGCCAGAATTGTGCTATTCAGTACATATGTTGAGCCAGTTTATGCAACATCCACGCGAGGCTCACTAGTTAGCCGTTCTTCGTATTGTTCACTACTTGAAAGGCTCGTTGGGTCAAGGTATCTTACTTAGTTCAGCTACAGATTTGATCTTGTCCGTTTATTGCAACTCTGATTGGGCATCTTTCTCTTTGTCTCATTGGTCTTTAACTGTGTATATTTTTTTACTTGGTGGCTTAGCTATCTCTTGGAAAACGAAGAAACAAAAAACGGTATCTCACTCTTCTACTGAAACTAAGTATAGAGCTATGGCCGTTTCTCTTCGCAAAAGGAAATGGTTACATGGTCTTCTTCAAGGATTGGGTGTTGTTCAAACTCTTCCCACTCGCTTCTTCTGTCATAGTAAAGCCGCCATTCACAGTACCGCGAATCCAGTTTTTCATGAATGGATGAAGCACATCGAGAATGATTATCATGCAGTTCGAGATGCGGTACAAGACGACCTTATTACCACTCATCATGTTCCTACAAGTGAACATTTAGCTGATTTGTTAACCAAGTCTCTTGGTCGGATTTAGTTCTAGACACTATTATCCATGTTGGCCGTTTGGGATATACATGCTTCAACGTGAGGGGGAGTATTGAGGGATATTCACATATCCCATGTATATAGGACCTTCCATATTACATTAGCTTTTCATTAGGAAGATTTACTATCATATTGTTTCTTATTTAAATTCTTTGCTTGTGTATATATTCAATTGTTCATCGATTAATGAAGGTCAAGAGTTCTGCAATACCTAATTCTACACTAGAGCTTAGGAGTCGGAACCTGAAAAACATCAAGCCAAACCGCACACAAAGACACGCCCCAAAAACTAACCCGTAAGAAGACCACACTGCCTAAACAGAAACTCAAAATCCAAGCGAGGATTGTTCGAACCACTACCGAAGCCAGAAAGCAAACCACACAAAGCCACAAACACACAGTCCAAGAGCCTAACCAGACAAAAGGATGACCCAGCTAAAACTCAACCACCAAAATTAAGGCAGCAACACAGAAGAGAGAAGTCATCAAAAGGGAGATAGCAGAGAACAACAACGCAAAACCATCAAAAGGAGACAAATCGTTCATAGAGGAGAAAGCCCGGAAACCGTCCAACCCGATCAGGTCCGGTGAGCACTCCAGCAAACGAAGACACAGAGAAACAAAAGCAGAATCCTCACAAGCCTACCGAGAACTAAATAGCACAACTGGAAAAAAAAAATCAAAAAGAACGACGAGCCGAAGACAAGCAAAGATAAAAAAAGCAAAGGAGGAGACGCTGGCAAACACAATCTTTCTCTTTACCTTACAACATTTTTTTCACCTTTAACGCTCTCAACATTTATTTATTGTAAACTATAAGATAATATAATTGCGTTAAAAATTCATTAATTCGGTGTTTCCTTAAAAATATCGAGTTTTGTTTTATATTAGATTAAATTATCTGTTTGTGAAAAAATATTTTTTTTCTTTCAAATGCTAATCACAAATATTGGCATCTTATATATAAAAATATTAGGATCCACATTACACATTTATAAATATTATATTTAAATTTTAAATTTGATGATCGATATAATTTTTTTTACGGCACCATCTTCAATTGCCCAAAAATGGACTAATATGACGATTCGTCGTCAAATGTGAAAATCAATAGACCACAACTACTTGGTTTTTTTTTGTCACCAACTACTTGGTTTATAATTATATTTTATACTTAATTTATATTTAATTACTTATATATTTTATTTCGTTAACTGTAATTTAAAATAAAAAATAAAAAATCTGAATTAGATTATTCTAAAACTTTCGTGAATAAAAAGCATACTCTTTTTTGAAAAAACAGAGAACACAAGACACAACACATTTTTCAATTTGGAAGCACCAAGTCCAACACTTTTATTAACACAAAGTCTTTATAAGTTTGTTTTTACAACTCTCACTCAATTAGGACTCTCACAGTTCTACCGATAATTGATCCCACAAGACTTTGTATCCCTAACCCTCTATGTGATCTGAATTATCGCTTCCATCAACCAGAGACGTATCATGTTGTCTTCACAGCCCGTGTAACAGACGACTAGGAGAACACTCAACTCACCAAAACCCTAGAAAATATCTCTAATAAAAGCAACTAGGAGTGTTACCTCTCATTCACGACCCATAGCTCTTTTATATAGTCTCCAGGACTTCCTAAAACCTTTAACATAAGGATCTTCAACAAACATAAATTTTCCTTTTCTTGGATTTTCCTTTTGCTTGATCTTCCTTTTCTTCTTGTTAAACTTATTCTCCAAGATAAGTAGCAAAGGAAACTCTCCAAATTATCCAGCATCACTCTGATTGTTCCACCGGTCCAGCTTAGCAACTTATCGTGTCTGACACATCTTATGTGATATCACAGCTTTCTGGTTGGCGTGTCCCTGAAACTATAACAGACAAGACCTGGCAAATTTCATGCCTCAACAATCTCCCTATTTTTAGCTTAGTTTGACAACTCAAGCATTCATATTAAAGTTCCTTCATTTTAACATAAAAATCCCCCATAAATTAAGCCTCAACTCCCCCATGAATTAAGCCTTGTCTGAATTAAGTCCTGATACAATAACACCCACAAATAATCACATTTATCTCCCCCCTTATTGAGTGCACAACAAAGCTAAAAATATAACTTAGATGCCACAACCAAGAAAGACCATCAATGCATACTTTCATTCAATTTTTTGTTCGGTTGCACAGGCCACTATCATATAACTTCCACCAGGCGTCAACACAGACGATTTTTCGTCTTCTGAAAAATTCCATCTTGTCTGGGAGACAACCCTATATGTATCAACATCTTCTTATCTGTCAATTCCTCCATTGATTCATACTTGAAATAAGTTAAACCTTTTGAATCAATGGCAGATGTGAATTTGGGAGTATCACAATATAAGTCAGACTTCTTCATCCATACTCGTTTATGCTTTGTGAAGGTAGAAACACAACTTTTACCACTCCATGCTTGATTCATTCGATATAGGAACTTGTAAAAGATTGCTTTGACATGATCAATCTTACCACAACAATAACATACAGTGCCTTGATGCCGCGTTGATCTTGATCTTGTTGTATTTGAGGTTGATTTAGCACCATTCACCTTCCTGTGTGGATGTCTTTCATCAAAAAACTTGGCTTATGTTTCTGTTTGAGGTCGTGGTCTAACACCCACACTAGCTGGTTTTCGAACATATACACTCACAGCTTTCGTTGAAGCTTCAACAGCTCTTGACTCAGCTTTCAACGTTGTATCTATTTTTCTTGGTGTTTGACAAATAAACAGAACTCCATTATGTGGTTCCACATTCCTTTTTCCAAAAGCAGTTGCTTCTTTTCATGTTCTCCTTTATTCAACAGGCTTCTGAGATGTTGCAAAGAAAAAAATTGTTCCTTTCCCTAAGTTAGCCCCTGTGTAACCTAAACCCTCATAGGTTTTCTCTGTTTCCCCCCATACTCAACACATGATCTACCTTAGGAGTTCCACTGTTTAATATTTGTATGTTTTTATCCTTTATTTTTAATGCACTCTCTAAGCCTTTGGAATGTTCTATCACAGAGACAAGATCTTCTTCAAGCTGTACACCTTTGGCTTTCAAAGTTATGTTTTCCCTATTGACTTCCACACACTGGTCATATAGTTCTTGTACCATGTGATTAGACTTCCAAGCTTCACTTCCAGATCTCTTGATGGCTGTTTCAGGATTTGTACCAGTTGAGTTTTTAACAGGAAAACATGGTCCTTCAATATTGGTTGAGCCAAATAACACCATAATTATTGAGTCTTCTTTATGGGTATCCCTTTTGGTTAATTCCTTCTTGTTCTTATCTTTTACCTCAACACCCATACCCTTGAATTTTCTTTAACATGTCCAAAACTTCGACATCCATGGCATTGAATTATCTTTTTCTTTTGCTCGTCAATGCTCTTTAAAACCTGTTCCAACTTCTTTTCCATGAGATCTTTTAAATCCTCCAGCTTGTTGGATTCCTCATTATCACTGTCTAAGCAAACATTAATCCCTTCTGACCTGTCTGAGACAACAGATGGTAATCCCATCTCATAAACTTGTAATCTCCGAACCACTTCAGCAAAGGTCATATTATCAGTATCAAGAGCAACTTCCATCACAGTCTTTATAACAAGAAATCTTTGAGACAGGCTCCTGAACAGATTTGTGATCAACTTTTTATCTTTGTAGCTCTTGCCAAGAATATGTGCTTGTTGGGCGATAACACATTCTACCACTGAATTCCTCAATGTTTTCACCATCATCCATTTTAAGATTTTCAAACTGTGAAACAAGAATATCTAACTTTGTGCACTTGACACTTATTGTACCTTCATAAACAGTCTGCATGATATCCCAGGCTTCTTTTTCTGAAGTACAATCTTGAATTAACTCAAATGGATTCTTGGAGACTCCAAGAAATATTGATGATAGTGCTAAAGCATACATTATGGACATCTCTTTCTCATGTCTTGACCATCTTTTTGTTGGCTTGATTTCTTGAACAACATCACTACCAGAACGTCTAACAACTTGTTTTGGTGGCTCCCACCCAGATTCGACTATTTTCCATGCATCTTCATGTATTCCTTTGATTTTATGCATCATCTTGACTTTCCATTCTCCATAGTTTTCTGGATCCAGTTCTGTTGGAGTTTCTATTGCAAACCACGATTGTGTCTTCATGTTCATCTAAGGATCATTTCCTGAAATAGAATTTCTTCTCCTGGAAGGTTAGTCTTTGATACCAATTGAAAAAATAGAGGACACAAGACACAACACGTTTCTCAACTTGGAAGCACCAAGTCCAACACTTTTATTAACACAAAGTATTTATAAGTTTGTTTTTACAACTCTCACTCAATTAGGACTCTCACAATTCTACCGATAATTGATCCCACAAGAATTTGTATCCCTAACCCTCTATGTGATCTGAATTATCGCTTCCATCAACCAGAGACGTATCATGTTGTCTTCACAGTCCGTGTAACAGACGATCAGGAGAACACTCAACTCACCAAAACCCTAGAAAATCTCTCTAATAAAAGCAGCTGAGAGTGTTACCTCTCTTTCACGACCCATAGCTCTTTTATATAGTCTCCAAGACTTCCTAAAACCTTTAACATAAGGATCTTCAACAAACAGAAACTTTCCTTTTCTTGGATTTTCCTTTTGCTTGATCTTCCTTTTCTTCTTATTAAACTTATTCTCCAAGCTAAGTAGCAAAGGAAACTCTCCAAATTATCCAACATCACTCTGATTGGTCCACTGGTCCAGCTCAGCAACTTATGATGCCTGACGCATCTTCTTGTTGGGATTCGTAACAATTTATAACGCTTTATAAATTTTAATTACAAATTTAACTGCTAGGATTCATGCAAATACTGAAATAAATATAGAATACAGAGCTTGAATATACACTGGACATTCTGCAGCAGAACAACTAACTGAATTAGTCTAAGATTTCTGAGTACTCCAAGTGTCGTGCCTCTACCGGTATCCACATACAAACTGGATCGAAATAGGATGCTACTACTAATGAGATTAAATCTCAGAAGCCGTCAAGACGAACTATTCGTCTCTGTCTCTTTTCTATCTAGGGTTTTTGTTTCTCATTAACCTCACGTTCTCATCATTAAACATATATATATAACTTTGTGGTAATGGGCTTAGCCCAAATATAAAAGTGATGATAATCACTTTTTATAACTAAACGTGAATTACATATACCTTATATGTAATTAACTTTAATTCTTTTAACTAAAATAGGAAATCTATTATTATTTATATGTTTATCTTATATAACATATAATTAATAACACCACTAAACCCAATAATATATATGATCCAATTTGTTTAGGTGTGTGACCCTATAGGATCATATAATATTAGCAATGGACTCACATGCCATAGATTAAAAGCGGTCTCTAGCAAAACTTTATTATCACCTAATATTATATGATTGTTAAACCTTTAACGTTACAACTTTAGTAGAGTAAGTACATAAGACTTCAGGACATTCCCAACAATCTCCCACTTGTACTGGAATCATCTATTTTCATAATCCTTTTGTCTCTATATCTCGATCTCAGCATAAGGCAAGAAACCGTGTCATCCTTAATAAGCTAGATCACGTTTATCGAACACCAATTTATACTGATTAAACAAACGACTAACATTCATCTCGTTTGAGCACAACCATGCATTTCTCAGTATCAAATCTTTGTCAGGCCCAGAGATATTTATCTCCCGTTATATAAGAGGGAAAAATCCCATCTTGTTACATCCCTGTTTCTTACACACTTTTCTAATACACTTGATCAACGCCTTTATAATCACCTTTTACGGTTGACGTTTGACAAAGTCAAAGTGCACCACGCCATATGCAAGAAAACATGACGAACTCAGGCAAAGGACTATACTCTATAGTTTTCATGAGAAACTCTTATGACACTCATATAACAATCTTGTAGAGTTCTTATAGCTGGTCAGTCCGATACTATGTTCTCCAACATATATCTATGTGATTGACTTTAATACTACATATCAATGACTTCACAAAATTTAGTCATCAGTCACCTCACATACTAATTACTTATAGTTATTAATGTCCCATGTTAATAACTTTGACTAGGGACCTTCTTAATTTATGTCATCTTACACTTATAGGGTTTCATGATCAAGTCACGTACTTGATGACCTATAAGAATAACATAAATTACATTGAGACAATTATTTAATTATCCAATAATCAAATAATATATGAAACCAATTTCATTATTTTAAAACATAGCAAAATCTATGTTTATATGAACATCAATTCACAAATCCTGTCTCCCACTAAACCAAAGATCTGATCTTGCAAGAATCTAATATGACTTTCATATTCATATCACTTACACGGTTTATTAAGATACCATAAAATTTTACTCCCATTAGCTTTCAAAAATTTTACTCTTAAAATTTACATTACTATTAATAAACAATTTGTTATTCACTTCATTGTAAAATTCCTTAAACACTTTTAAAGAATTAATCTCTATGTTTATCATATAAACATCAACTTAATTTACTGTAATTATCAGCAAATATAATGANCATTTGTATACATCTATATATACAAGATTCAAAAAGGTCATTGGTTCATACAAAAGATTGCAAAAGTTTATCACTATGAAACTTCGAAATGCAATTCTTATGTATACGACCCAAATGACAATATCACAAAAGATAATATCACAAAAGATTTACAACCTTTTGATTTAAATGTTATAGATAGACATTGCTTTAAAATATACATCTTATTCTCTAATGGGATGCTACCAAAAATATTTTATCGCAATAAAATATAATCCTTATTTTCTTAAAATCAAATTATAAGAAAAATAAATAAAGAAAAATCTTTAAATCCTTAAACCATACCTAAAACCAAGATATATACAGTAATCATACAACTTATGTAACAACTATTGCTCATTTTCATGTGTGGGTCTACTTTCCTATCTTCCATAATTATACTATTGATGAGTCTTCATAATTTCACAAATGTGATTTGTACCACATCTGGTATCTAATACCCAAAGAGTAGAATAATAATCTATAACATTTACTTCTATAACACTTAATACACTTATACATGGAGAAAAATATTCAGAACTATTCTTCTCAACTTCTCTAAGTATCTCTTGTAATTTATCTTCCAATGCCCAAAAACCATTACAATAATGGTACTCGTCATCACTAAGAAGGAGTGAGTTTAGACTTTTGAAAGGGCTGACATTTCTGGATTCTCAATCCAACTTGTCTTACCATATCATTTGTCTTTACCTGGGTTCTTAAACCTTTTCATCCGTACATTATGATTTTCCCTCATGCATCTCCTGCAAATTTGTTAAAGTTCATAACAAACTGGTTATAACTTAACAGTAATGACTACAGGATAAGGTCAGTAGCCAACTCTTAGCTAATAACACAATCTAGTTTTTTCCATGTTATCGATATATCTCATCATCTTTATGATATGTGGGCTAACTGGACGATCTATTGATAACTTGCACTCATTGAGATATTTAACTGTTTTATATCTCTTAGTTTGTGCTTGTCCTGAAACATCCTTTCAGACTAGCTATCATGTCTATTGGCGATTCCACATTCTCATATTGCTTATGCAAGTCTAAGTTCATGGTTGCCAACATAAGACAAAAGACATCAACCTTATCATTGAAATGCTTATCCCAAGCATTTATTTTTGCATGTGGAAGTTTTGTCCTAGGTTCTTAAGGAATCTCCTTTTCAAGGACATATTCCTTTTTTCTATTATTTGAGAACAATTCTCAAGTTGCAGTTTTATTCGAGAAAATTTGATCCATTAAGTTTTTTCTTCTCAAGGAAAAATCGCATGAAAAAAGCACTATAGGAGTTTGATATAACTATAAAAAGAATTTAGAAAGTTAATATGATGTTCAAGATATTTTGAGCATTCTTAACAATTAAGAAAACTCACGCTAAATTTAAAACAATATTTCCTCAAAATGAGTTTAGTGTTTCAAGATCCATATTTCTCTAGAATCCAAGTGAACTTTGGCTCAACCTCTGAATATCTAGCTATTTAGGTAAACAACACCCTTGCTAATTATATCCAATATAACTCTTGGTTGTGGATAACATCTTATGTCTTATCCAACCCTGTGTCTCTAAGCCCAAAACCGTTTTGATAGCCTAGTCAAGTAAACCAATCTTATTCTATAGGTAATTCTCTAGCTCTCAAAACGTTGCAGACCGCTGCTTTGGCAGACCCGCCATACAACGAAGAAAGTTTTAATTGTTACCAATTGTCTCACTCTTAAAAAAATTGCAGACCGCTGCTTTGGCAGACCCGCTATACAACAATTTAAGTTTTGACAATAGAATTGGGGAGACATCAAAATACTTAATATTACTTGAGGAACAAAATTATTATTTAATTTATATTTTATTCTAATTTATATCTCATATAAAAGAAATAAAATGTATAACTTATCTAATAAGAAATAATTAGATTCAACAATTGAACCAACAATAATTGACTTTATCTTAATCTAATTAGAATAATTCCATTTAAACAAACGCAAAGAATGAAATGTAGATAATATCTTTCTACAA
>OVBE01000414.1:0-51268 GCA_900406425.1 Iberis pinnata
TAATTCAAGCAATGATAACAAATCTAGACTAAAAACCTAACAAATTGAATCCATTAAGTTCAAACCCTAACCATCAAAACCTGTTTTTCTTGGAAAATCCCTAAAACCTAACAAAGAGACTACTCAGACATAGCCAAGCAATCAACAATCATAGATAGAGAAAGCATATTCAAAAACCATATTAAATAAAATAAGATAAGAGAGTTCATCATTCTTCTCCAAATACAGGTGTTAGGATTTGTCTCTCTCAGAAAAGCTCTCAAAAGTAATGAATTGTAAATTGCGTGTCTCTAATAAAAAACTTAAGCCTCTAGCTTATATAAAGTTCAAAAAGAATAAAAAGAATATAAAACCTAATAAGGAAAGCCAATGATAAGTCTTGAGGAAAAAATGTCATTTTAGAAATCTTCAAGTAATCTCGAGCATATGGATCGATCGATCTGACGTCTTTTTTCTTCACGGATCGATCGATCTAAGTGTGGATCGATTGATCATTTAATCCATAAGTTTGATAAGCTTCTGGATCGATTGATCTCCACATAGATCGATCGATCTACTCCCTCACATGCTGTACATGTTTCTTTTGCGAGACAGCTTGACCAGTCTTCAGTAAAATCGCCATAACTTTTGATTGCCTCAATGGATTGACCTCAAATTACTTTCATATGAAAGCTAACTCACGTGGCCAGTTTGAATTAAATTATCAGATCATTCAAATAATGGCAACATCTTGAAATTTCGATTAACGTTTGGCTCTTCTGCTGAACTCTGCTTTCGCATTTGTCAAATCGCATCCATTTTGTGCAAAAATCCACCTTTTTGCTCCGAACATCCAAAACACCTAGAAAAATGAAAATATTCCAAAAAACATAAGAAAAATACTTGAATGATGCCAAATAGCAAGTATAAATACCCACTAAAAAGCATCAAAATCAAATGATATCAACGTTTTGTGTATGAAGGTCGCCGTCTGGGACCAAATCAAACACCTAATTCGGTAGTTTTTACTCACATTATACTTGTTAACGTATTTATTATTTGAGAAATTTAGTTTTTCTTTCTCAGTTGAAGTTTGAGGATGAAGCAACAATTTCTATGTTCATGGAGATGATCGTGGTGGTGGCAGATTTATTTCAGTCTATGATTGTCTATGTTGTTCATTCTCACAGTTTTATTTATGTTTCGCTGTTTCATTTCCAAATCCAGACTTATTTCAGTTAACGATTAAATTTCTATTTAAAAAATTGCAGATTATGTTTTTTGCATTGCAAATATTTTTTCATTCCCAATTTTTTTGCATTGCAGATTTTTGTCTGCAATGTTTTGTTTCGCATTGCAGATTTTGTCTGCATTGCAGATTTTCATGCTCTAAATGGAAATTGTTACTCGTTGCAGAGTTACTTTTATCATTGCAGATTTACAACGCTAAAAAATCAGTAGAAATAGAACTTAAGTTCAAAATCAGAAATTAAGCAAGTGATTAATTAGAAGATTTTTTAAAAACTTAAAAAACATGAGCAATTGTCATAAACTTTAACTTAATTCAAAATAAACCTTTTAAAAGTTTTTACAAATATTAAATTTTTGTAAACAACATAAACAAAGTTCTTAGTGGTCCGGTTCATCACCAGAAGGTCCTCCAAACCCTTTCAGATTGCAACCTATTTTTTCAAATCCCACATTGGTGATTTGAATCTTCTCCCATTCTTCCGTCAGCACCTCTTCCCGTGCCGATGATATTAATTAGTTTTAATGCATAATAGTGGGCATTTATGTATGTTATTCTCCATTATTCCGAGCGTTTTCCTTGTAAAATTTGTGTATTTCCAGGATTCTAGGTGTTCGGGTCGTGTCAGAGCAGAATGAAGCATTTCAGAGCATTTCATAACATTTAAGAAGATTTCAAAAGTTTCATAAGTTAATGATCGATAGAGCACATTTCTCAATCGATCGACCACCCTATATACGTTCTGCCCGATCGGGTAACTATGGTGCTCGATCAGGAAAAAGTTCCTGGAAAAATCAGAAGTTCTGGATCGATCGAGCAAAATGGAGTTTGATCGTGCAATATCACAAGTTGCTCGATCGGGCAAACATGTGCTCGATCGAGCAACTCATTCGAAGAAGAATAAAATTTTCCAATTTTTACAACCCAAGTCCTCAACTTTATCCCAAACTTCCATATTTTATTATTTTACTTTTTGAACTATAAAAGCCTTTGGCTTAGGTTTTTATTTTTTTACACTTTAATACTTTGCAACTTTGAGAGGTTTTAGGGAGAGAAGAATTCCTGAACCATGTATTTGGAGAAGAGATTTCTGAACCCTTTTATATATTTATATTTATTTTAGTCGTGTTTTCTTCTTTGATATTGTGTTGTTCATCCTTTACAACGTCTGAGTAGTTCATTAGTTAGGTTTTAGGGTTTCCTAGGGAAACCAGGTTCGAACGTTATGATTAATCTTGTAGGATTGAATTTTTTAGGTTCTTGGTCTAAATTTGTTCTTAATGCATGAATTAGCTTGATCACCTAGTTCATGATAACAGGTTGATAAATACAAAAAGATTTGATTTAGAAACCTGACCTAATTTAGATGAATGAGTGTTTTTACTTTTGAGAGTATTATTTTAAACGCTCATGAACAATTGAATCTGAACTATAATGCATGATCGAATTATTTAAAAAATGGCGAGAGTTTGTATCTGATAATTTGAGCATTGGGTTTAATACTCCGAGAGGAGGTTATTCTTTATTCGTTTTTCTTGTTGAGAACTATCTTCAATAAAAATTCTGCATGTTAACTTGACTTGAAACCTGAATACCTATGGATTTCCCTAATGCCTAGCGTTTTTATATTATTGTTTTCAAACCGCTTTTACTTATTGTTTTGATTTGCTACAAACAAGCACTTTATTATTCGGCTTTAGCTTAATTTGAGTCTAAAACTGAATCGTGTACTTTCTGGTCTTTGTGGATTCGACCCTAGCTTTACTACATTGAACTGTTCTCTGCAGTATTAGTTTAGTCTTAAATTCTTAACCTATCAGAATTTTGGCGCAATTTTCGGGGACCAATAGTGCCTTTCTAGTTTTTATTAGAATATAGTCTAAAGTTTTTCTTTTTCAGTACTCATCTCGTTCTTTTCTTCTTGTCTTTTTTTACAGGTGTATGATCAGAAGATTTGAAAAATCCTCTGAATGGCTAAACCTTAGTAACTCAGAACTTGCAAGGATAGAACGCTCAAACTGGAAAGCTAAGAAAGACGAAAGCTCATCCAATCCAATGCCTGATAACGTTGATCAAATCATTCCGATCATACCCCAAGGTCAAAATGATCCACCTGCTTTTGGACTCAATCAACTGATTAACCAAGCGCAAGGTGGTCGTAATGGCAATCAAGTGCCACCAGGCCAACAAAGAGCTGATAACAACCAAGCTCCACAGGGAAATCTCAATCCTCATAACGCTTAAAACGTTGATGCAAGAAACTTTTTCTTGTATGGAGATCCGAAGAGGTTTGCTAATCAGCGCAATGCTCAGAACCATCCTCTAGTTGGTTCATTCAACAATCCCCAAGCATTATATGCTAACATGAATCCCATCCAGCCCCCTCAACCCCAGCGAAGGGAATACCAATTCCCTATTCAGCTTATTCAGATGATCTGTAACAACCAATTCAATGGTTTACCCAATGAGCACCCAATGGATCACATTGATACCTTTGAGGAAATCTGCAATACCATCAAACTCAATGGAGTAACTCATGATTTCATGCACTGTAGCTTGTTCCGTTACTCTTTAGCTGAAAGAACACTTCACTGGTTGAAGTCTCTACCTCCTGGATCCATTGTAACTTGGGAAGATTGCAAAGCCAAGTTCATAAATCAGTTCTTTACTACCACCAGGACTACCACTTTGAGGAACAAGATCTCTGCTTTTGCACAAAATCATGTGGAATCATTCTATGAATCTTGGGAACGATTCAAAGAACTCCTTCGTGATTATCCACACCACAGTTTCTCAGATGTAAGTCTCTTCAACACCTTCTATAGAGGAATTGAACAGAAATATCAGTTGTCCTTAGATACAGCAAGCGATGGAGACTTTATGCAGAAACTTGTTCCAGATGCTTATCGTCAGATAGAGAACCCAGCAGTCAGCAATAGCAATCACTGCCCAGAGTTTGATCGCCGAACAAAAGTTCTTGTAATGGCTGCTAACTCAGAACTCTCAGATCTGAAAGGGAAATTCTCAGAATTGAAAGGGTTATTGACTCAACTACTTAAAAGTCAAAATCAGAAATAGGTCAGTGCTGTAGATGATTCTGAAACTGCTTGTTTTGCATTCTAAGAGCAAGAAACTACTGTTGTTGAAGAAGAAGTAAGCTACATCAATAGTCAGGGTCAAAGAGTGTTTAAAAAGGGATACAATCCAGCCTTCAACAAGAATCATCCAAATCTTTCTCGGAGAAGTACAAATGTAGAGAATCCTCAAGATCAAAACTATCCAACTCAGCCAAAACCATTTGTACAAAACCCTGTTGTTCAATTTGGTCAAAACTCAGGGAGCAATGGTTTCCAAGGAAATCAGGACAGGAAATTCGTGCAATACTCTAATTCAGGCGGTTTTCAACAAACCTCTTAACCTGTCTTTCAACAAGTTCCTCAAACTTAAGCTCCGCAAGGGAATTCAGTTGAAATGATGTTTAAGCAACTTATGGAAGGACATCAACATTTACAAAGGGTAATACAAGGAGATGTGAAAGAGCTGAATCAGAAATTTTAAGCATCATCTACACATGTGAAGCTTCTAGATACTCAAGTTGCCCAAACAGCTGATACGGTAAAGAGACCGATTGGGTTTCTTCATGGGAAATCTGATTCTAATCCAAAGAATCAAGAGTTCATGAATGCTAATGAGCTGAGAAGTGGTAGAACTCTACCCAATAATGATGGTAAGGATAAGTTAGTGGAAGGATTGGTTGAGGATTTGGGTGAATTTGCAGGTGATTCAAATTTTAAGAAGTTAGAAAAACTTGCAGAAGAAATTGCACGATCGGGCAGACAGTTTCTAACATGCTAGATCGATCTGGCACTGATAGCCCGATCGTACAACTTGATACAAAAAATCCAGGGATTAGTGATCTATCGGGCACACCTAGTGCCCAATCAGGTAGTTTCATCAGGGAATCATCTAAAGATAATGCCTGATCGGGAACTCTTTGCCCGATCAAGCGTACAAAACCTATTTCAGAAACTACTGTTATTCCTCCTAGAGTCCACAAACCCAAGGTCCCTTATCCGGTAAAGCCCAAAACCTCCAAAAAAGACTTAGAAGATGCAATATGCAAGGATATGATCAAGGAATTGAGTGTGAGACTTCCATTCTCTCACGCTTGTCAAATGATTCCTTCTCTGAAGAATATGTGAAGAGCATGGTTATAAGCAAGCTTACAATGGAAGAAGGTGAAATGATGATTACGGAGGAGTGTAGCTCAATTTTTCAGAATCGAATGCCTAAGAATCTTGGAGATCCAGGTAGTTTCGTTCTATCTGTTGAGATTGGAGACATCACCTTTGCTAGATCTCTCTGCGATCTGGGATCTAATGTGAATCTCATGCCTTTCTCTGTGGCTAAAAGATTGGGAATGAATGAAATAAAGGGTACAATGATTTCATTGGTTCTTTCTGATCGTTCGGTGAAGTACACGGTTGGAGTTCTAGAGAACTTACTGGTTAAGATTGGAACCGCATATGTACAAACCGATTTCGTGATTCTGGAGCTTGGAAAAGAACCTAAAGATCTTTTGATATTGGGAAGACCTTTCTTGGCTATATTTTGAGCAATCATATATTTGAAGAAAGGCAAGATCAATATTCACTTTGGGGACATGGTCATCAATTTCAACTTACAAGAGGTTTTCAAGAAACCATCTCTAGATGCTAAGTCCTTTTGGGTCGATACCGTTGCTGAAGCTGTAGAGGGAGTAGCTGATGATTTCTTATTTGATGACCCTTTAGAGATTGCTTTGACTAACGCTACTGATGCTCATTTGTCGTTTAGTGAAGATGTTAAAGATCTTACCAGGATGCTTGATGCTAGTAGGCGATTTGAGAAGATGACCGATTGTGTGGCATTATTGGAGGCAGCTGCCAAGCCTTCACCTAAATTGTACCCTGCACCACTTGATGATCCATGGAGCAAGCTGAAAGCTCCAAAACTGGTACGTAAAACCCTCCCAGAAGGGCTCAGGTACATATTTCTAGGTCTTAATTCCACATACCTTGTGATTGTGAATGCTAAATTAAACAATGTAGAGACTGCCTTACTTTTATGTCAGTTAAGAAAGTATCGTTGAGCTCTAGGGTATACTTTAGATGATATCATAGGGATTTCACCAGATTTATGCATGCATAGGATCCATGTAGAAGATGAGTCTAAGACTTCTATAGAACATCATAGACGTTTAAATCCTAACCTAAAAGATGTTGTTAAGAAAGAAAAGTCATGTGCATGTTGGTTTAGTCATGTGCATGTTGTTCTTAAGAAGGGGGTATTACAGTAGTTAAGAATGATAATGATGAATTGATCCCAACTAGAACTGTTACATGTCATAGAATGTGCATTGACTATAGGAAATTGAATGCTGCTACTCGCAAAGACCATTTTCCTTTACCTTTTATTGACCAAATGCTTGAGAGATTGGCTAATCACCCTTACCATTGTTTCTTAGATGGTTATTCAGGTTTCTTTCAGATTCATATTCACCCCGATGACCAAGAGAAGACGACATTCACATGTCCATTTGGTATCTATGCATATCGTAAAATGCCTCATGGATTGTGCAATGCCCCCAACAACTTTTCAAATATGCGTGATGTCTATTTTCACTGATCTAATTGAAGACATCATGGAAGTATTTATGGACGATTTCTTTGTTTATGGATCTTCCTTTGATGGCTGTCTTGCTAATTTGTACAGGGTCCTTCAGAGATGTGAGGAGAAACACTTGGTGCTTAATTGGGAGAAGTGTCATTTCATGGTGACCAATGGAATTGTATTAGGACACAAAATCTCTAAGAAAGGTATAGAGGTTGATAAAGCTAAGATGGAGGTTATGACTAACTTGTAGGCACGCAAGTCTGTAAAAGTCGTTCGCAACTTTTTAGGACATGCAGGTTTCTACAGGAGGTTCATTCATGACTTCTCAAAGATTGGTTGGCCTCTCACCAAGCTATTGTGCAAGGAATTCAAGTTTGAATGGGATGATGAATGCCAAAGCTCTTTTCTCGCGATCAAGGGAGCTCTTGTTAGTGCTCCAATAGTCCAACCACCAGACTGGGATTTGCCTTTCGAGGTAATGTGTGATGCCAATGATTATGAAGTAGGTGCAGTTCTAGGCCAGTGAAAGGACAAGAAACTTCATGTTATCTATTATGCCTCAAGAACGCTAGATGGAGCTCAATGCAATTATGCAACCACTGAGAAAGAATTACTAGCAATAGTCTTTGCATTTGAGAAGTTCCGATCCTATCTAGTAGGATCCAAAGTAGTAGTCTATACAGATCATGCAACTTTGAGGTATCTCCTGAACAAAAAGGATGTTAAACCCAGATTACTACGTTGGATTTTGCTTATACAGGAATTTGACATGGAGATCAAAGACAAACAAGAGATAGAGAATGGAGTTGTAGATCATTTATCCAGATTGAGAGTGGAAGATGAAGTTCCAATTGATGATAGCCTACTTGAGGAGCATATCTATGCTATTAGCACTGGAGTGGATGAGAACCTTTCTACCTCTAAACTCTTTAAATCTACAATAATTACTCCTTGGTTTCGTGACTTTGCTAATTATCTTGCTGCTGATGTTGAACCAGAGGACTTTACAGGTTACCGAAAGAAGAAGTTCTTAAGGGATGTCAGACATTATTATTGGGATGAGCCTTATCTTTACAAGCTATGTTCAGATGGGATGTTTCGGAGATGTCTGCTCGAGGAGGAGATTCAGAATGTCTTATACCATTGCCATGGTTCTGACTATGCTGATCACTTCGCTACATTCATGACTGTTTCTAAGGTGCTTCAAGCAGTTTCTGATGGCCTACAATGTTCAAGGATGCTTATGCTTTCATCTCTTGCTGTGATTCATGCCAAAGATAGGGAAACATCTCAAAACGCAATGAGATGCCTCATAACTTCATCTTAGAAGTAGAGGTTTTTGATGTGTGGGGAATTGACTTCATGGGTCATTTGCATATGTCTCATAAATCTCTATATCCTTGTTGCTGTTGATTATGTTTCTAAGTTGGTTGAAGCAATTTCTAGCCCCACTAATGATTGTAAGGTTGTGCTAAAGATGTTTAAATCTGTGATTTTTCCCAAAGTTTGGAGTACCTAGAATAGTCATCAGTGATGGAGGCTCTCATTTCATCAATAGGGTCTTTGATGGTTTAATCAAGAAGCATGGAGTCAAACACAAAGTGGCTACACCATATCATCCTCATCTAGTGGTCAGGTAGAAGTTTCTAACCAGGAGATCAAAGCCATCTTGCAGAAAAAGGTGAATGGATCTCGAAAGGATTGGTCTTTGAAGATAGATGTTGATCTTTGGGTTACATAACAGAATTCAAGACTCCCTTAGGTACTACTCCTTTCAATCTGTTTATGGAAAAGCATGTCATCTACCTGTAGAACTAGAGCATAAAGCTGCATGGACTGTCAAGTTGCTGAACTTTGATATAAAAACCGCAGCAGAAAGACGTCTAATTCAACTCCATGAGTTAGAAGAAGTTTGACACATACATTACGAGAACTCCAGGATCTACAAAGAAAGAACTAAAGTTGCTATGGACTGTTTACATTCAAAGACGTGAGACCCTATGGTGCAGTTGTTCTATTTGATCGCTAAGGTGGCGAATTCGTTATGAACGGTCACCAGCTGAAGCCCTATCTATCTACTTCAGAGGTAACTGAAATACCTCTTGCTGATCCTACCTCCAATCAGAGGTAAGTACCGTCAAGCTATTGACGTTAAACAAGCGCAAAGTGGGAGGCAACACACTATTTTGGTGTTTTAGTTTTATTACTTATTAGATTGATTCAGTCCAATTTTTAGTTACTTACTTGCTAACTTTTAGTTTTGAGTTCTATGAGATTCAGGAGTTGCACGAGACCTTAACGTTTCAGATTGAGGAGTATTTCCCCGACCAAACTGCCCGATCGGGCACAATAGTGCATGATCAGGCATTTCTCTCGGGCAAACTCAAGGTTTTGAGATCGATCGGGCAAGAGATGGATCGATCGGGCATTTTTGCAAAATCTGGTCCGAGAAAACTGCACGATCGGGCAACACATGTGCCCGATCAGGCAAAAATTCATGGAATTGTTCATCATAAGTGCCCGATCGGGCACACTAGTGCACGATAGGGCACTCCTTTAGGTAACCGGGAAAAAACTTAATTTTAACCGGATTTGACTCGAATTGGACGGATTTTTGCTCATCTTCTCCCCTTTTTCGCGAACATCAACCCTCACTCTCCATTCTTTCACACCCAAAAGTTTCAAACTCTCTCAAATCACCCAACCTCCAAATCCTTCAAATCTCATCCGTTGTTGACGTTTTTGGGCTCCAATCCACTTAGTTTTTCGTGCTTGATCCATTTCTAACTTTCTTTCATCGATTCACCAAGGTATTGTTGAGATTTCTCTTCTTCTAATTCCAAAAATTAGGATTGGGTATCTTTGAAATTTTTGATTTTAGGATTGGAATTGATATCTAGGGTGCCTTAATACTCTCTTTAGTGCTTATTTGAATGATGCATATGAATTTATTGAGATTGGGGTTGAGATTTTTGATTTTTGATTTTTGATTTAGGTGTTTGGGGTTTGTGTTGAAATTTTCAATTTGGATGATTGTTTGTAGTTAATTGATGGCTAAGATTGATTTGAGATTGGTTGTTGTTGCTCATTCATGTTGGTTCCGGTTCTTTGATTCTGAATTTCAATTTTAAGTGTGAAATTGATTGCATTAGGCTTTTTGATGGTTCTCTTACTTGATTTTTTTGTTAAGTTTACTTAGCATTGCTTTAAATCATTGCTCACCATTTCTCTGGTCTCTTGATGAATTGCTTAAGAATGATTTTTGATTCATATCTTGGTTGGTTTCTCTTTGAAACATCTTGATTCTTGCTAGTTGTAACTAGTTATTGCTTGATCATTTGCTAATTGCTTCTTATTGTCTCATTGCTCTCCATATTCTTGGTTTTCATGTCGATAATTATTGTTAACTCTTGTTAGCATTGCTCGGTTATTTGTAAATCATTGCTTGATGTGATTTTGATTGTTCTAGAAACTCATTTCTCTTTTGAGTCTCTTTCATTTCAGGAACATGGGACGCGCACGTGACTCTGGATCCAACAAACCTCCAGCCGCAAAGAAGACGAAGCATATCGCTGCAGAGAAACAAAAGGGTATCGTTTTGAGTAGCAACCCGGTCATTGATCCCACACTCATGAATGTCCCTTGGCCGAGAGAAGCAGCAACACCCTTTCGAAACAACACTCTTGACTTCAGGGTTCCCGAGCTAAGGAACCATAAGACATGGAAGAATCGGAAGATCAACAACAATTGGGACAAATTTGATAGCATGTTCTACAATTTCCTACTCCAAACCAAGTTCGATCCCTCTCGCTTCGCTGACTGGAATGTTCTAAATGCTCTTGGGGTTGGTTAATATGTGGAAGTAATGTTTGCAACAATGGGTCTTGGTGATTTTCCTTTCCGGACTTACCCGTTATACACGGAGCTTGCTGAGCAAGTACTCGCTTCTTTCTGCATCGTGAGTGAAAATGTTGAGGATTCCCTTTGTTTCAAAGAATACGAAGATGACATTGATCTGCAACCCATCTATCCGTCTCACGGGTAAGATTCTCACCGTTATATTCTATGGCAAGGAAGAGGACGGTTCCCTTCGGAACCAAGAGCCAGAGTTGATACATTATGCTCTTAGCCGTTTCACTTTAGACTCTTATGAGACTAACCAAGACTGTCACACCCATGATGCCAATATTAGTTGGTTGTTCGCTCAGATATTGGATGAGAGGAAGTTCGCCGCTTTAGGGAACCCAACGCGCACCAAGATGATGGGTAGTTTGATTACCCCACTGTTACAAGCTGTTGGGATTCTGCTTCACCTCTTTCCTCACGAGATGGGGACTAACTCTGTTTATGAGAGGTATATTGCTAACACTAACTGGTTTGCTAGGTTTCGGGACTATCTTTTCGAGAACATGGAGGGCCAGATTTGTGAGATCCGTTTGCCGTAGCCTGAGTTGACTAGCATCACCTCCTTCGCCAACATTCAGTTCTTACCAGGTGTCGAGCATCTCAACCGACCTCTAGCTGCAGTTCCTAAGGCTCCACGACTTTTTGGAAGACGCCATCTAAACCAGAAACGACCTCGAGCCCTAAGCCCTAATGATGAGGTTCCTGAGTTTCTAGACGTTGAGGAGATTCATGAGTATATCCTTCCGCCGGTTTGGGATGATATGAATCATGCTGAGCAGATTGCATGGCTTATGGACTCACATCAGCGGAACAACTGGTTGATGCGGGACAACAACAACTTGATGCGGCATATTCTGAGGACTGTTTCAGGATGTTTCAGGCCACCAAGACATCATAGTAACGATGAGAGGGAGCATGCTGAAGATGCTGAGCAGCACAATATTGGTGATGGATCTGGTCACCATTCTGATTGAGAGAGTGTCTGAACTTCATTTGTAGTATTTTTCCTATCACTTAGAACTCATGTTATTTGCTATTTTTCTTTGTTTTCATACTTTTTTCTATTTTGTCCTTCTCTCTGATTTATTTTCACACCGGGACGGTGTGAAGTAAGTCTGGGGGAGGGAGTATGTACTAACGAGGATCTAACGTTTTTATTTTGGGTGTTTTGTCAGAAATGATGAATTTTTCAAAATTTTTCGTTTTGAATTCGCTGAGTCTTATCGAGTCGAAGGAACCATGATCAAAATCATTGATGATAAATAACCAAGTGTGGGTAGGGTTTTCGATTTCTGTAGATTACTGACCTAGATGAATTACTGAGACTAGGATTGGAACCCTATTACTGATTGCTTGTTTAGTAAAGTTTTGGTCTTTTGAGTTATTGATGATTTGATGCGAGCTATGCCATGATAGGACTTAATCTGAATTTGAATTATTCTTGCTTATGGTGTTGATATACTCTGAGAATTAGGTACCTTGCTCTTCAATATCCTGTAAATCCGACAAGTTCTTTCAATACGGTCCGAGTCCTTTCTCTCTCTCCCTTCTGAAAATAAAAAATACGGTTCAGAAAAAGGGTTGAAAGCGTGACCTAGAAGTCCGTAGTCAACCCTAGCGAATTGTCGTCTGCTTAAAAGAGAAAAGAAAAAGATTGAAAAGAAAAGAATGAAAAGCGCAGAAATACGAAGAAAAGAAAAATAAAATAAAAAGAAAAGCAGTGAGATAAGAAAAAGAAAAAAAGAAATGAGAAAGGGGGGAAAAGAATCAGGTTTGGAAGTCGGTTGATGCTCTGTTTGGTATGGACATTTCGATAGAAGAGGTACTTGAGTAACTTGATTGATATACCATAAGTGAGAATGCATGTGTCTGAACTTAAATGAATTTAAACAGCTGGTTGATTGATTTGATACTTAATTGAATTGGGATTTAGAATAGGGAACATGTTATTAGTTTAGTGGTGGTAAACAATTCATTTGAAGTAGTTGTTTGAGATTGGTGTCTTTTGGTATTTGAAACTATGCTTATGGTTTTTGAGATTTCATGAGTTTCTGTGTGGTCCATTTCAAACCTCTTCTGCATATTGAATCTTGCTTTACTTGAGGACAAGCAAAGAGCTAAGTCTGGAGGAGTTGATATTACTCGGTTTTAATGTATAATAGTGGGCATTTATGTCTACTATTCTGTATTATTCTGAGCGTTTTCCTTGTAAAATTGGTGTATTTTCAGAATTCTAGGTGTTCGGGTCGTGTCGAAGCTGAATAAAGCATTTTAGAGTCTTTCAGAAAATTTCAGAAGTTTCAGAAGTTTATGATCGAGCGAGCACATTGCTCAATTGCTCGATCGGGCAAACATGTGCTCGATCGAGCAACTCATTCGAAGAAGAATAAAATTTTCCAATTTTTACAACCCAAGTCCTCAACTTTATCCCAAACTTCCATATTTTATTATTTTACTTTTTGAACTATAAAAGCCTTTGGCTTAGGTTTTTATTTTCTTACACTTTAATACTTTGCAACTTTGAGAGCTTTTAGGGAGAGAAGAATTCCTAAACCTTGTATTAGGAGAAGAGATTTCTGAACCCTTTTATATATTTATATTTATTTTAGTCATGTTTTCTTCTTTGATATTGTGTTGTTCATCCTTTACAACGTCTGAGTAGTTCATTAGTTAGGTTTTAGGGTTTCCTAGGGAAACCAGGTTCGAACGTTATGATTAATCTTGTAGGATTGAATTTGTTAGGTTCTTGGTCTAAATTTGTTCTTAATGCATGAATTAGCTTGATCACCTAGTTCATGATAATATGTTGATAAATACAAAGAGATTTGATTTAGAAACCTGACCTAATTTAGATGAATGAGTGTTTTTACTTGCGAGAGTATTGTTTTAAACGCTTATGAACAATTGAATCTGAACTGTAATGTATGATCGAAGTATTTAAAAAACGGCGAGAGTTTTTTTCTGATAATTTGAGCATAGGGTTTAATACCCCGAGAGGAGATTATTCTTTATTTGTTTTTCATGTTGAGAACTATTTTCAATAAAAATTCTGCATGTTAACTTGATTTTAAACCTGAATACCTACGGATTTCCCTAATGCCTAGCGTTTTTATATTATTGTTTTCAAACCGCTTTTACTTATTGTTTTAATTTGCTACAAACAACCAGTTTATTATTCCGTTTTAGCATGATTTGAATCTAAAACTGAATCATGTACTTTCTGGTCTCTGTGGATTCGACACTAGCTCTACTAAATTGAATTGTTCTCTGCAGTATTACTTTAGGATTAAATTCTTAACCTATCAGCCGACAGCCTCATCCACTCAGCACCGATGTGAAAATTCTCAGCAGGGATCTGCTTCTGTAGGAGACACAGTTTCACGTTTTTGCTCTCGTATTTGACCCTAGCTTCCATAGTGTCCTCCTTCGCCCTTATATGCTTCTCCAACATAACCATTGCCGTCTTGTAATGCTTATCGAGTTTATGGAGTTCGTGAGCTTTATGGATTTTTTTGGCATGCTCGTACTCATGATCAACTACATCCTTGTGTTGTTCACCCGCAACCATCATTGCCTACAACAAAACAAAGAAAACATTAGTGAAATATATTCAGAGATCAAAATCGCAAAAATTAGTGAAATATATTCAGAGATTAAAATAACAGTAAAATTCTGATTGGTAACCAAAAATGCAAAAGTTGTAACTGTTACTTTGAATAAAAAATGTTAAAATAATATTATGTCATATTTATAATTATGTAATGACAAAAAATTACACACTATTATTATTTTATGTAAGTTCAAAATTATCAACTCTTTTTATTATTTTAAACTAAAACTATATATCATTTATTAGAATAAATTTATCATCTTTTAATATTTTTTTAATAAGTGAGATTTTTTTATGTCAGATTTAATTTTTTATATTTAAATATTCTTTTTTCTTCAATTTTATTTTTATTTATAGTTTATTCAATTAATATGATATAAGTATAAGATAAAGTTAATAATTTCTAATTTTTAAAATGGATATTAACAAATGAAAAAAATGAGGATTATATAGGAACTATTTTTTCTTGAAAAATATATATATTGATAATCAAAACTAAATAATTTGGTGAAAAAATAATTTAATTTTTTAAAGTTAAAAAACTGTTAAGATTACTAAAAATTAATTATCAATAGTTTTTAAGAAGAAAGAAGGAGGAAAAGTTGGCTTTTATTGCTTTAGAAAAAAGAGAAATTTTTTTGAAACTACCATAAATGCCATAAAAAACTTCTCTTGTAAAGAATACCATCATTGGCATGTGTCAAATGACATTTTTACCCTCCTGCGAGAACAAAGAAAAACGCAGGAAAATTAAAACATGGTACAAAGCAATTAATGGTAATTAATGGTATTAATGAGTGACAAGACTGATTGGTTATTGCCCATTAGCTAATGAGACTTTAATTGTAGACAAAAAAATGAAACAAATAATAATGTTTGTTTCATCTTCCTCTTCTTGCCGAGGTTTTAAGGGGAGTCCGATTTGGGCAGGTAATCTTCATTTAATTTACTTGCCTTCTTATTAAATTTTTTGATCGATCCTTTATAAGCATTAAGTGCGGTTATTAGTTGAAGTTTCGTTGGTAGACACAATGATACTAGATGTTTTAATGTTTACCATATAGTTAGGAAGTGATGGACGAAACAGTGATGCTCGTTGTTGGCGATTGGGAATGTTTAGACAATGGAAGCTGTCATTTCTGTTTAAGGAAAGAGATGTATGCGAAATGTGTTCACATGACATTTAATGAGAGTTACCAAAGTTTTGTTAACAAAGTTTTTTTAGAGCGTATGGTGGGGTGATAAAGAAAAAGCAAATAGAACTGAGCTACTAGCATAGAAGCTCCGACGAAGTTTTCACACAAGTCAAGATGTCGTATGTCTCTGTGGAAGACGACCACTGGAGAGATTCAAGAGAGCAAGATTAGAATGGGGTGGACTGAACATGTATTTGTCCACGAATGGTAGGGTGGACAAATACGTCCCTGATGCACTGACCGATTGGACGCCTGGGTTATGTCCACCGGGATATCAAACGACAGAGGCACCTACGTTGTCCACTGGCTATGAGGATGATGAATTCTTAGAAGCGGTTGCCATACTTAAAAGTGGATACAGAGACAGTCATGGTGTAGGTGGACATAACACAAAAGACAGTGGACAAGAAGCACCGATGGTAAACGCCGGGGTGGACAACAAATAAGCGAGTATGGACAAGATTTGAGAACTAGTGCACACAACGATATAAGAAGACGTTCATTAATGTCAGGAGATGTTCATGTCCATGAAAAGGTTCTTTCGGTGATATTGGTGGTGGACAACAGAAAGTCGATCGTGAGAAAGAAGTTGCGCTGTTGGAATGTACAGAGATACTAAAAAACTCAGGATGAGACAGTGGAGAATTAATTATAGCCGACATTGTGGAAGACTGTAGAACACTATATGCCAGTGGCTGTGGTGGTGTAGAAGAGGGTGAAGGTTCTGGACATAAAAGACATCGGGAGGGGAAAGAACATGCTTGCGAAAGCGAGAATATTGATATTGAACATACCTAGGGAGAGGAGGATGGGAAATATTGGTGGATAAGTATTTGGATTAGGTGGTTTTAGTTATGTGATTGTGTGAGAAATGGACGAAGAATATGTATGTGATATGAAGTGGACAAATAGTTTGTACGGTGTTGAGTAGTGTAGTAGGTGGTTGGTCGCACAACGGACGACTGTAACTGTTCGTGGACAAATTTTTTTTGTGTGAAATGGAAAAATAGAAAGCGTTATGTTTGTTGTAAGGGATAGACCAGTAATTAATGTATACAAATGGAGAAAATAGATATATACATTGTTGTATGTTGACAAACAGTTTTTGGGTGAAAGAGAGAAATGTACGAACCATATTTAGACATTGTTGCGTGTGGAAAACGTGAATTTGTTATAGGTGGACGAAAGATGTGCCTATTGGACATAAAACTGCAGTGGACAACAATAGTTAAAAAAGTGTGGCCCTGTGTCCACACCCTGCACATGCTGGAAAAAATATGCATATGTATATTGGACATAAAAATGCAGTGGACAACAAAAGTAAAAAAAAAAGTGTTGCCCTATGGACATAATTCTTTCCGAGGCATGGACCAAATATGATGATCTAGTTTTTGGTCCACTCGTGTTGGGGTTTTCGTGGTTGACCAAATTCGTTTATCCTACTATCCTCGACGAATTTTAACAATCCTGATGGACAATGTTCAAATTCTTACCTTGTATGGGTACGAGGAATTTGTTTGGATCCGATGGACAATATCTGGCTTCATAATTGTTTGTTCGTCTCTTTGGACGAACAATTTTTGTGTGTGAAAGCGAGAAATGGATGAACCATATTTAAACATTGTTGTGTGTGGACAAAGTGAATTTGTTATAGATGGACGAAAAATGTGTCCATTTGACATAAAACTGCACTGGACAGCAACAATTAAAAAAAGTGTGGTCATGTGTCCACACCCTGCTCACGATGGACAAAATATGCATATGTCCATCGGACATAAAAATGCAGTGGACAACAAAAGTAAAAAAAGTGTGGCCCTGTGGACATAATTCTTTATGAGGCGTGGACCAGATCTGATGGTCTAGTTTATGGTCCACTCGTGTTGGGGTTTTCGTGGTTGACCAAATCCTTTTTGCTATTGTCGTGGACGAATTTCTATAATTCTGATGGGCAATGTTCAGATCCTTACCTTGTCCAGCTATCGAGGAATCTGTTTGTATCTGATGGAAAATATTTGGCTCCGTAATTGTTTGTTTGTCTATTTGGTCCACCAAATTCGATGATCCATGTGGACGAGTTTCTGAAATCATTCGAGAACTCGCCGGAGGTGCCGTCGGATGTTCAGTTGGTTGATTGTCTCCCATACTCTTTTTTTCCTTGTACGCTTGGCTTATGTGGCGGTCTTTGTGGTTGATGGTCCGATCGCCATCATTCTCCTTGCACCTTTTCTTTAGTCTACCATAACCCTAGTGAAAAGTGTGACCTGAAGTTAGACAATCTTGATGCATTTGTACATGATAAATCCTTTGGTAAGTTCCTTGAATCCTCAATTTCACTACGTTTCCGCTTATTCCTCATCAAATCAGTAACCAACATATCTCGATACAGATAACGAGCATCCGAATCACTTGTATGATGAGTCTTTCTCCTACAAAATTAGAACAAAAAATAAGTCATCAAAACAACTGCAGAAAATACAACCCAATGTATAGAGCATCAATGTAAAATCTAGAGAATATTGAAAAAGGAAACTACGCAGGCTTCAATGACTCTTAGACACTACCCTACAGATTTTCCGGTGAAAGCCACAAGACACTCCCCTACAGATTTTTCTGCGAATGCCACAACTAAAGGAATATATTGCTAGATTGAAACAGTTAAACTCATACTCAATCCCTTAATCAAAGTATAGAAAGAGGATCAAGCTTAGAAATTAGGACAGATTACGAACCTTGGGAATCACCAAAGCGTGATGAAGCCGATCAGAAAGACTAATGAGACCCAATGAAGAATCGAGACAAAAATCGCTGATAAATCAGAAAGGGAGAAAGCTGGCACATAGTCGAATCCGACGATGCAAACAGAAGCGAAGATCGAGGCAAGATAAACCCTAACAATCTCAACGAAGCGATATTTTGGGGGAAAAGCGAGCTAAGCCTAAATCATGCAGATCTTCTTCGTTAAGAAGGAGATTATGTGATTTGTGTATATATATCTCTAGACCGGCACAACGTCGGTCATCAAAAAACTGGCGAGTTGTTTAAAAAATTTTGTGTTCAGGTGTGATGTTCGTGGTGTGAGAAAGAAGAAGTTACTTTTTCTCCATAAATAATTCAAAAAATTTTTTAATTTTTTTTTTAAATCGCTGACAAAAGCAGAAGGGTAACATAGACTTTTCATTTGAACACAATATGGTATATTGTGTAAGCTTGTCATTTTATGGTATATCTCGTAAGCTATATGAAAATTACGGCAATGCTTATAATTAATTCTAGAAAAAAGGTAAATTTTGGCTTCACTACAAAAAGAAATTTACAAGTAAAAAAAGTTAGCTACCAGTCACACTCTTCATCTCCAATTCAAATTCAAGACATTATATTAGTGTTGTTTTCATCTAAAACATCTTTCAATTAGATTTTAAAAGTTGCACCATTTTATTTTGATGTTGCACTATCACATTAGATTTGGTGCGCATATCTTATTTAAATAATAACAATAATAAAATAAATAGAAAATAATAAATAGACAGAAATAATAAAACTACATATTGTAAAATAATTTATTCAACTATAATTTTTATATATATTTATATATATTTGCTAATAATATTCAATAATAAAATATTTTACTTAAATAATATAATAAAAAATATTTTAGTATGGTACTTGGTGTTGTAATGGAGATGCTCAAGAAATATATAATATTATGTGACTAAATTTATTTTGGAATGTATTTAGTTATTTTTACCAAATTCATTATTTTAAGATTTTACTTCCAGATATTTTTTCTATTGATAAATTTTTACGGCTTTATAATAAAAAATTGTAATAAAAATTTGCTACATAATATTAAAAGGAATTTTTATTAATTTTTATAAAAAGCTGTTTATGTGGTTGTGTTGTGTATTTAATTTTTTAAATTTTCATAATGAGATATATAAATATATATATGTAAATAGTAAATGAAATTTATATTAAACTATATATATATCTTGTAAAATATATTAGTTATATTATAAATACCTATAATATTTGAGAAATACATTATAAGATTTTTTTAGCATAAATTCAAAGTTCAAACCACTGCTATACATAGATTCTGATAGAAATAAATAAATATTTTATGTTTTTTTTTGTCACCATAGCGAACTACATAAAAAGCTTAACCAAAAACAAGTGAATGGTCTTCGGTCATCCATGTAGGAAGCTCAAAACCAACAAAGGTAAAACAGCGACTACGCTTTCGAGCTTCTCTTGCTAGTAAATCTGCATGACTATTTGAAATGCGCAGACAATAATAGATTTTCACCTCCGGATATCTTTGTCTATAATTGTCCAAATCATGTCTGTAACTTCGGATCTTCACACGACTATTTGAAAGGCGCGGACAATAATATATATTTTATGTTTATAATAATATAATGATTTTTCAATGGCCAATTATGTATATAACCATATTTAACTCTTTTTTGTCATTAATTACCATGTCTAACTTAAATATATTACTGTAGACTTTTTCGATAAATTGCATGGTCATTTAGTGCAACTACCCTTTTCAATAATATAATGCTATGTAATACTTAAAAAACACGTTCTGTCGCAGTTCTTCTTAGAAAAATGAAGAGTGCAAAATATCTGCCCAAAACTAGCACAAGAAGTTGGCAAATTGATGATTTGTTAAAATTTTTTAACTAAATTGAAAGCTACATCTAGAGCTTCGGCCTAATTATAGAAACGAAACCCATAAAGTTTGATCAGATACTGACTTTATCTATTACATACAGTTAGGTGTGTAACACTTTGATCATAAAAGTGACAAGAAAAGAGATTTTTATCCAGTGTCAGACGAACATTTACAAAGACGGATATTACGACAAAAATAATCAAGCTGGCAGGATATAATCCCTTCAAAGACTAAAGCCATCGCATAAAAAGACATTTCAGAAGTCACGATGAAATATTGAAGAACTTAAACGACCATAGCCAAAGAATAAAAACCAATTCAAAGACTCCTAAGTTATAATACTAAAACTCTAAACTAACAGCAAAATCACGAGAGGTCGAATGAAATAGATAAGCGCCAAGAAAAGCCAAGAACAATAACAATGAGAAGGCTCAAACCGGAAATCATTGTAAGGACAAAGAAAGTCAGGAGCAAAAGATGCAAAAGACGACATCGTAGCAAAGGAAGCTGGAGTGTTGGCGCTGGATTTTCAAATATGGAAAGCTGTGAAGTTACCATGAAATGAAAGTTTCGACATAAAGAAATAGGAATTATTGAAGGTTATGGAAAGGGTGTGCTAGGTCTAGGACTCTATTTAAGGAGCTCAAAAGTGAAAAGAAAAATCACACTTTTGAGCCGAAAGAATTTTTAGGGTTAAGGGGAGAGTTGGTGAGTTGTTCAAGAGATTGTCAGATCTTGTGAGAAAAAACAAAGGGTGTGGGTTAGGTTTTTAAGCTTAATAAGCGTATTGTGTAATAGTTTATTGTACAAGTTAAATAAATAAATAAAGACTTGTGTTTGCTTGAAAATTACTTGAATCTAAAGTTGTGTCGTTATTGTGTTCTTCTGAACTTTCAATTGGTATCAGAGCGGGCATCTGAGGAAGGACAAGAAATCTTTCACAAACCGGTGAAGATTATGTGACGGATATGGAGAACACGCAACTACCTATGACCCGTTCGGTGCTGTTGGACCCCAAAAAATTTGGGTGGTGGAAGGTTCACATACGAGAACTACTCAAAGGAATTGATGAAGAAGCTTGGAGTGTTGTGACATCAGGATGGACCGCACCAAGGAAGAAGGATGAAAAAGGTGAATGAGTTAACAGAAAATCAAGTGAATGGACAGATGCTGAAAAACTCAAGTCAAAGTACAACTCTAAGGCTCTATCAACTATTTGGTGCTCACTATCCAAGGACCAGTTCAAACGTGTACAAGGATGCAAAACTGCTAAACAAGCATGGGACATTCTTCAGGCAACATATGAAGGCACAGATGATGTGAGACATACAAGAATGGATCTGTTGGCTTCAGAATTTGAAAGAATTAAGATGGGAGAAGATGAAAGTATTAAAGAATTCAGTGGTAAGCTATCATCCATTGCGAATGCATCAGATGTCCCGGGAAAATCTTACAAAGATATGAAATTGGTAAAGAAGTTTCTGAGATGGCTTCCAGGTCAGTACCAGTCTTACAAATCAACGCTTCAAATTGCAAAGAATCCAGATGAAATGTCTTTCGAGCAAGTTGTGGGAATGATGCAAGCTCATGAATTGGAAATCAAACAGGAAGACCCCAAAGCCTTCACAGCAACTGAACCATAAAATTCTCAAACACTTGAAAATATTGTTGGTCTCATTGTCAAAAAAATATTTCAAGAAATTTGATCGAGGACAACGTCATGACAATATCATCCAATCCAAGCCTGAGATGAGGGCTGCACGGATAGAGGATATAAAAGAAATGATATAAAATGTCATGAGTGCAAGGGCTACGGACAATCCAAGGCAGATTGTTTGAATCTCAAAAAAATGAGACCATAAAATGCTATGAGTGCAAAGGATTTGGGCACTTGAAGTCTAAGTGTGTAAACACACTGAAGCACAAGGAAAAATCATTTGTAAGTCAAGATGATGAGAGTGATGACACAAACTTAGAAGAAAGCAGTGAGGATGAGATGCTCAATCTGGTTGCTTACGTAGGAATCATTGAAGAGAACTCAGATACTGATTCTGACTATGAAGAAACACTTAAGGAAAAAGAAGAGTTGTGCATTGCTCTGGCAGCATGCCAATATCAGAATAAAGTGCTGGCAGATGAAAATCAAACCTTCACCAAAGTAGTGGACATCTTGAGAATAGAACTACTCGAAGAGAAAGAAAGGAACAAACTGTTACAACACTAGCTAAATGAACAGTTAAAGCAAGTCAAGATGCTATCAAAAGGTACTCAAGATCTTGATCAATTACTCATCATGGGAAGGCATGGTACAACCAATTGTGGATTGGGCTATGAAGGTGGTGCAAGTCAGACTACCACGTTTATAAAATCCACAGATGATTAGACTAATAATAGAGGCAAGAAATCAGTTATGAAAAAACACAAGGGAAAAAGGTCTGCTGTGAAGAAAAAAGGTTATAAAAGGAGGAGAAATGCTAGACGTCGAATCAGGTGTAGCCACTGTGAAGAAATGGCGCAACACAAGGTAGAGTGTGAATGGTGGCATGAAAGGGTGTTTCAAGTACTTCATGAGCATGCTTACTTTATTGACAAGCGCTACAAAAAATAAAGTTTGGGTCAGAAAAAAATTTATGTAGGGACACATGAGAGTGCCTAGTATTTTGACAGTGGATGCTCAAGGGACATGGCAGGTAAGTCAGAGGCTTTAAAAGATGTGGACTCCATAAACATTAGGAAGGTCACATTTGGTGGGGGAGCTAAAGGAAAAATCAGAGGAAATGGTGATACAACATGAGTCAATTGTGTGATGAAGGTTTGGTTGTTACCTTCACAAGATGACAATGTCAGGCTGTAGATGATGCAGGAGATGTGAAACTCCATAAAAAATAAGAACAGGAAGTAACTGCTATATATGGAAGCCAAATGGAAAGTGTCTCATAACAACAACATCTAGTCAAATTGATTTATGGCATCGCAAGTTTGGACATGTGAACATCAAGACACTACTCAACTTAGCTAATCATGACTTGGTTAGAGGAATACCCGAATTGAAAAATGAAGATAATTCTGTGTGTGGACCATGTTCGAAAGGGAAGCAGATTAAAGTGCACCATCCTAAAGTATCTGAAATCACTACCAAGAGTCTAGTGGATGTAGTTCACATGGATCTTATGGGACCCAACCAAGTAGAAAGCATTGCTGGTAAACAATGCATCTTTGTGCTGGTTGATGACTTTATCAGGTACATATGGGTGAGATTTCTAAGGGAAAAATCAGAAACTGTTGAGAGTTTTAAGATTCTAGCACTTCAACTTAAGAATGAAAAATGGGCAATAAAAAGTATTAGAAGTGATAAAGGAGGCGAATTTCAAAATGAAGCATTTGAAAAATTTTGTGCTGACCAAGGGATAACGCACAGCGCCAAGAACACCTTAACATAATGGAGTAGTGGAGAGGAAAAATAGAACTTTGCAAGAAATAGCTCGAGCAATGTTGCATGCAAATCAAGTGGCAAGACATTTTTGGGCTCAAGCTATGAGTACTGCTTGCTACATCATTAACAGGGTATAGGTCAGAAAAGGAACGTCTACCACACCCTATAAATTGTGGAAATGGAAACCACCTAGTGTGAGTTACTTTCACGTCTTTGGATGTTTGTACTACATACTTAATGACAAAGACCAACTTGGAAAATTTCATGCTAAGAGTGATGAAGGGATATTTCTGGGATACTCTATAATAAGCACAACATACATGGTATTCAACAAGTGGACTAGAACTGTGATGGAAACAGTGAATGTGGTTTTCGATGATCTACAACAAGTTACTAAGGGATCACAAGACTTGACTTGTCTGTATAGAAACAAACCTCAACACCATGTGTCAACGAAATTGGAGAACGTAGTCAAGAATCTGAGGCATCACATGAGACGAACAACCCTAATGTTCATCGTAATCACTCAGAAAAGGACATTATTAGGAGTATGACAGATGGAAGAATCACTAGGAAGAAGCAGATAAAATTTCGAGAGATGGTGGGATACTCCTGTTTTGTGTCAATGATAGAACCAAAGACCCATGTAAACGCATTAAAGTATGAGAATTGGATAATCTCTATGCAGGAGGAAATGGAACAATTTGCAAGAAGTGATGTTTGGACCTTAGTACCTAAAGCTGAAAATGTCAATGTGGTAGGTACCAAATGGATATTCAAGAACAAGATCGATGAGGCAGGGCATGTGGTTCAAAACAAGGCAAGATTAGTTGCACAAGGGTATTCAAAGATTGAAGGAATTGACTTTGATGAAACCTTTGCACCAATAGCGCGACTTGAATCCATCTGGTTTCTAATCGGTATGGCATGTGTGATGGGATTTAAACTACACCAGATGGATGTCAAAAGCGCCTTTCTAAATAGGATCATCCAAGAGGAAGTTTTTGTTGAACAACCAAAGGGGTTTGAGGATGGTAAATGTCCTGATCATGTGTACAAGCTCAAGAAAGCTTTGTATGGTTTGAAGCAGGCTCCCAGAGCATGGTTTGAGAGGCTGGAAATCTTCTTACTAGAGCAAGGATATATTCAGAGAAGTGTGGACAAGACCTTGTTTCACTATTCAAAAGATGGTGACATGTTGGTAGTGTAGATATATGTGGATGGCATAGTCTTTTGATCTACTAATACCTCACTTGTCACTGATTTTGTTCGGCGTATCAAACAAGAATTTGAAATGAGCATGTGTGGAGACTTAATATATTTTCTTGGTTTTCAGATCCAACAAAGGGATAATGGAGTATTCATATCACATAGCATGTATGCAAAATATAAAGTGACAAGGTTTGGTATGGACTCATGTAAGCTGCCAGGACCCCAATAGAGAAGATGTTGTTCAGAAACTGTATCGTGGTGTTATTTGTAGTCTCATGTATCTCACGGTATGTAGTCTCATGTATCTCACGGTATGTAGACATGATATTAGTCTCAGTGTGGGTGTCTATACAAGATATCAAGCACGACCCAAGATGTCACATCTTAAGGCACTCAAGAGAATTGTGAAGTATGTCAAAGGAACCTCAAGCCTAGGGCTATATTACACAAAGGATAGCAATCCCAATCTTGCAGGATATTATGATGATGACTCGATAGGAATTTTGGATGATCGGCGAAGCACAAGTGGTGGAGGATTCTTTTTGGGAAATAATATGATCGTTTGGTTGAGCCGCAAACAGAATTGTGTGTCACTGTTGACTGCAAAAGCTGAATACATTGCTCTTGGAAGTTGCTGTACTCAACTGTTGTGGATGAAACATATGAGCAATGATTATGGACATGCTATAGGCTCAATTATAATTCGTTGTGACAATCATAGTGCAATTAATATTTCTAAGAATCATGGTCAGCATTCACGCACCAAACACATTGATATAAAGCACCATTTTATACGAGAACTGGTAGAAGAAAAAGTTATGATGATAGAACACGTGAGCACATAACTCCAACTCACTGATATCTTTACCAATCCACTGGATTTCAATAGATTTGTCAATATACGCAATTCTATTGGGGTCTGTGAACAATAAACACATGCACCATTATGGTATGACTGGAAATCATGACATAATGAGTACTTTGCTATTAACTCGATGAACAGAGAAAAAGAGCTACCTGACATGCCATCACATGTGAATATTCGTACAGTTGAGAGCATCATAACGAGGTCAAAGAGTTGAGGGTAACACAAAACCAGATATAAAAAAAACTGTGAATCTGTCAACATGATCTCAGACTGAGTATCCGATAAGTCACATGAAGATACTCAAGTATACACATACTCAAGGAAATTCCAGCTGCCTTATGTGCTCTCAGAAGGTTGAAAATGTGTAGTTCACTAGATTAAGGCAGGCCAGTGTGAAATACTAGTCTCTGTTAAAGTCACATCTTGTATCCGCTGTTGTGATTTCTGGTCATGACCCATGTGCACCACCTTATATCTGGTGGTTTGGTAGATATTGTGACAGCTATTCCTCCTCTGTGACTTCTACTCATTCTTCTACTCTCTCTATCTTTTCTGTATGTTAAGTGGCTGTCTAATCATTAATTGTGCTCTGGTTGTATGTCTATCACATGTTGGTTGACTCTTATGTTGGATAATCTCGTCATGATGAGTTAGTATTTGGGTTCTTATCACATGCTTAAGTCGTACTTGAGCTCTATGGACACAGCTTTCAGGCCCATTAGGCCCAACTCGACATTATTTTCAGCATTGGCGGGAATTGAATGGTTCAACTTCTAGGGTTGCTATATCTCTCGAACAATCATGACTATTCATTGTCTACAAAAGCCCAATCTTGGTTGCATCGTCTCAGACTTTTCGTTCTTAAATCATGAACACACTTCTTACTGGTATATCTCGCCTTGCCGCTTGTTCATCTAATTTCTCCTCTCGTCAGTCTTATCAATCACCAAAGAATATCATGTTTCCTGACGACACTACCTCTCCGGCTTGTGCCGATGATTTTTGATTACTGCTTCTGGTACTTTATGGTGAACTGTTGTCAGCACCACTTCCTCGCTCATTACCCTCTCAACTGGTGTCTCTGCTGCTTGATTTTCACACACCAGCTGAGTCGGTCCCAGACACAACTGAGATCCCGAGATCTGCTTCTTCCCCTGTGCATGCAACTACTCATCAAGTCCCTACATCTCGTCCCAAGCGACGCAATTCGACTTCTGGTCTTTCATCTTGGTATACATGCACTCGTACTCGTGCGGCTCCATCTTTGTCTCAACTAGTGGTAGATCTGACCCGCTTCATCTATGCACAGGCCTAAGACAGGTATGATATCTTCACCACCAATACGCTGCTTGAAGAATGAATGGTCGACTTGACTATGCTTCCGCCTGTTATTGAACCGCTTCTTCGTGATATTGGCTGTTTGAGTACCATCACTGGGATCCCTGGTTATGTTCGCAATATGGTAGTTGAATTCTAGGCACATTTTCCTGCTAACAAGACCACCTCTCTGGCTATTCTGGTATGGGTTTGTGGACATACGTATGTTCTCTCGGCAACCACAATCAACCAAGATTTTGGTCTACCTGATGTCGATGATCGTGTGAGCGAAGATGCAAAACTAGCTGTCTCATATGATGCTCTTGTTAAGTTTATGTTTGATGGTCGAATGCGTGTGTGGGATGATTTGCGCATCACTTATTTTTCCCTTGACAAGGATACGCTTTACAAGATCTGTTGCCATAACTGGTTACCTACCAAGAATGCCACATACATGAGTCATACTCGAGCAAGGTTGTATCAGCGCTTCCCCATTAATTTGGGTCATCTTGCCTTCACTCTGATCTTGCATCGTGGCTATGAACCGGCGAGCAAATTTTATTTGCCTTTCCTTTGCTCCTGTATCGAATTTTTCAGTGTCAACGTCATGTGACTCTCAATCATGGTGAAGGCTTGGTCATTGTACCTATCTACAAAATGGATCCTCGCCTTGGGACATCGCCAACCTCTGGAAATCATAAGTGTCATGCTGTTGAGTCAGGTACTCATCTTTTGTAACAAGAGCTGGCAGGTAAGTTCTTCTCACTCAATCTTTGTTTTTTCTCTTGGGTGTTTTTGATTCAGTTGTGCTACCAAATAGGGGGAGAACAGGAGAAAGACGATCAAGTACCACAAGAAGTTGATGATGCAGCAGTCTAAACCTAGTGTTTTAGTTTAATTAGTGTTTGGTCTCTTCGGATTGTTTTTTGTGTGATAAACACTAATGCTTTTGTTCATCCGTTTTGGTTGTAAGTTTTTGAACATTGTTTTCTGTTTATCATACTGTTTTTTATAACTAGTTATGACAATTTGTGTCAATGTTGTTTTACTTGGATATGTAGGTGTTCAGTCTATGGATCTAGTACAAGTATTCAAGGGAATTGCTTGGTTGTCAAACTGAACCAAAAAGGGGGAGATTGTAAGGACAAAGAAAGTCAGGAGCAAAAGATGCAAAAGACGATGTCGTATGCAAAGGAAGTTGGAGTGTTGGCGTTAGATTTTCAAATATGGAAAGTTGTGAAGTTACCAGGAAATGGAAGTTTCGACATAAGGAAATAGGAACTATTGAAGGTATGGAAAGAGTTAGGATTCTATTTAAAGAGCTCAAAAGTGAAAAGAAAATTTACACTTTTGAGCCGCTAGAATTTTTAGCGTTAAGGGGAGAGTTGGTGAAATTTCAAGAGATTTCCAGATCTTGTAAGAAAGAACAAAGGGTGTGGGTTAGGTTTTTAAGCTTGATAAGTGTATTGTATAATAGCTTATTTTACAAGTTAAATAAATAAAGACTTGTGTTTGCTCGAAAATTACTTGAATCTAAAGTTGTGTATTTATTGTGTTCTTCTGAACTTTCAATCATCACACATAAAAGGTTAGAATGGAGATCAAACAGTAGTCATCGGCGCTACAACAATGGCTATTTTGTATAAGTACATGCAAGATCTTAGTTGATGATAGAAAAAGCTATTTTTGTTAAAGTAAATAAATTATATGACTTTTATAATTTTTCGAGTACGTTATGATTTTTTTATTTTTAATTTTGAAACGTTAATCTATGATTTTTAGTTAATATTAAGATTTTTAAGTTTTTGTGGAAACCATTATGTTTTTTTATAGAAAATATTATGATTTTTAATTATTTCTTATAAAAATATAATTGTTTGTACTTGTCTAAATGTTTAAAATTTTTAATTTATGATTATTTATGAAATATTAATTTAAATATAATTTTTAATTCAAAAAATGTTTATATTTTAAATGTAGTATATATTAAAGTTGTAGTAGAAATTTAATGGTTTTTATTTCAGTATATGTTATGGATTTCTATAGTCGAAGATGCGAGTCTTCTGGTGGTTCTGGGAGTATGATATTACTCAGTTTTAATGCATAACAGTGGATATTTATGTCTGCTACTCTACATTATCCGAGAAGTTTCCTTGTGATTTTGGCATATTTTCAAGTTCTTAGGTGTTCGCGTTAATTTGGATGCAAGTGGACATTTTTCAGCATAAAAGGATGAGATTTGGCTAAGTGAAGATGAAGAGGTCGGTTTAGACATGGATTGGTCAATCCAAAAGAGTTTCAGCCACAGACAACTCAGACCGGTCGGTCCAGCCTTAGACCGGCCGGTCCAAACATCCAGAATGCACGGAGAGACAAGACTGACCGGTCCAGGCCAGACCGACAAGTCCATTCCAATAAGGAAAAAAAGATATAGACCCTTCGGTCCACCTTCATACCGACAAGTCCATGTACGTCTATAACCAGCCCACAACGTCCGGTCTAGACAGATCGACCGGTACTCTAACCTGCGAGAAAAAAGAAAATTTCCAAAATAAGAGATTGTCCTCAAGCCTATCATATTTTCCTATTTTTAATTATTTTTCCTGTTGACTATAAAAGCATGTGGCTTAGTTTTATTTTCTTTTACGTTTTTACAATTCAAGTTTTACAAAGAGGGGATATCTAAACCATTTTATTATGGAGAAGACTTATGAACTCTGCTTTTGATTTATATAATTTGGTTTTTTTCTTATTGATTTCTATTATGCTTTCTTCAATTATGCTTTGTGTTTTGATTCTCATGTCTGAGAGTTTCCCAATTAGGTTTTAGGGTTTCCCAGGAAAACCAGGTTTGAATGTTAGGGTTTTACATAATGGATTGAATTTGTTAGGTTCTTAGTCTAGACTTGTTCTTAATGCATGAATTAGAGTACCTAATTAGTTCATTGATTTTAGATTAAAAAACGCAAATATATTTGGTTTAGAGGTCTAATCTAGTCTAGATGAGTAGATGTTCTTGCTTGTTACAATATTGTCTTGAATTACTATGAACTTATTAAATCTAAACACTAATTCAATTTGTGCCTTCCATGTTGAAAACTATTTTTTTAAGAAAAGCTTGCCTGTTAACTTGAGCTTTTAAACCTGATAACATGTGGAATTCTCTATTACCTGATGCTTTTTTGTCTTAGCTTAATTCGATTTAAAACTAAAAGTGTGTTTTCTGGTATATGTGGAATTCAACCCTATATATGCTCTAGCGATCTTTTCTTTGTAGTGTATTTTTAGGATTAAATCCTGAGCCTATCAAAATTTTGACGTCGTTGTCGAGGACCAATACAATGCCTCTTAAGGTTTCATTATATTTTAGTCTAAGATTTTATTTTACAGTACTCACCGCGTTTCTTTCTTATTGATTTCATTTTTACAGGTGCATGAACAAAAATTCTGACAAGTTTAAAAGATTTCTCAAGAACTCTCGAAGTTAAAACGCTACAACGGAAATGTAGAAAGAAGAATGCTAGCTCATCATCCACAATAGGTAACAACGTTCGTCAAAATGATCTGGTCGGACCCGAAGGTCAAAAAAACGTGCTACCTCGTCAATGAGATAACAACTTTATACTCAACCCAGTAGGAGGAGAAAATGGAAATCAAGTGCCTACTGGACAACAAAGAGTTGGTAATGGTAATCAGATGGGACCAAACTACATCCTTGTAGACAATATGCAAGATCCGGTCATCAATCGCTCAAAATAAGGTTCTAATTGGAGACTTCAACAACCCTAAAGCTTTCCTTGCTAATAGGAATGTCCTTCACCCTCATCTACCTTAATGTCAAGACTATCAGTTCTCGTTCCAACTCATCCAGTTGATTCGACATATTCAATTTCATTGGTTCGCCACTGTTCAAACCAATGGGGGTTTCTAAAGACTTCATGATATACAAGCTCTTCAATCATTCTCTTGATAAAAGAGCTCTTAGGTGGTTAAAATCTCTTCCGGCTAACTCGATTGAAATTTGGGATTAATGCAAATCCAAGTTCCTTAGTCACTTCTACACCACTACCATGACTAACAACCTTCGAAGCAAGATCTTTCAATTTTAGCAAGGTCTTGTAGAATCTTTCTTCGAAGCATGGGAAAAACTCAAGGAGTATCTTCGCAAGTGTCCTCACCATGACTTCTCTGAGCTGATTTCCCTCAACACTTTTTACAATGGTATTGATCAGAGATATCATTTCTCACTTGATACGACTAGCAATGGTGATTTCATGACCAAGCCAAGTCAAGATGCAATCAGCTAATAGACAATCTTGCTGCAAGCAACATCAACCATTGTCTAGATTATGTTAGAAGAGGAAGATCATATGCCTCAGATTCTTCTGAACTTGCAGAGGTCAAAGGACTACTTACTCAACTCTTAAAGGGTCAACAGAAACATGCCAGCTTCGCTGAAGATGTAGAGAAAATAGAAGTAGATTGCTTTGCCTTCCAAGAACCTATGCATGAACCTGGACTTGTAGAAGAAGAAGTAAGCTATATTTATAGCCAAATTCAAAGAGTGTACAGTTAAGGTTACAATCAAGGATGCAACAAGACTCATCTCAATCTCTCTTGTCTAAGTACCAATGTGGAGAATCCCCATGATCAAATGTATTTGACTAAAAAAAAAGACCTTTGTGCATAATTCTGGAAAGTCTTTTGGTCAAAATTCAGGTGAAAGTGGTTTTCAAGGAAACCAGAATAGGAGTTTTATGCAGAATTTCAACTCAAGCGGCTTTCAAAAGCCATCTCAGCCTGAGTTTGAACAAGTAGCTCCACCTCCAGCTCAAAAAGAAAATAAGTTGTAAGCTGTGCTCAAAAAAATCTTGGATGGGAAGCAACAATCTGAGAGGAACATCAATGTCAAGATGGATAACATGTACAATGATTTGAATCAGAATTGCAAAACTCTCTCTACACATGTGAAACATTTATATACTCAAGTTGCTCAAACTGTTGAAGCTGCAAAGAGACCATCTTGTTTTCTACCTGGAAAATTTGATGATAATCCCAAGAAGCAAGAGTATGTGAATGCTATTACATTGAGAAGTGGTAAATCTTTACCATTAGCTAAGGGAAAAGATAATGTTGTTGAAGGTTTAGTTGAGGATTTTGATGAATCTATAGAAGATGTAGATCTGGGGAAAGTTACAGAAAAAGTTGCAAGAAATATGCAAAGAGGACGGACTGGTTAGTCCAAGAAATATTGAAGGGTCCAATCGTCCTGGGAGATCCAGATCGGTAGGTCCAAAAGCACAAAAAATTCCAAGAACTATAGACCAACCGGTCCAATTTGGACCGATCGATCCAAAGAGTTCTACCCGATCAAGAGAGCTAGACCGACCAGTCCAGTATGGACCGACCAATCTGCCAAATACAAAGGCATTACTTCATGTTTGCATTTATAAACTGAAACTTCGTTACCCATTCAAGACCAAAAAATCCAGAAAAGAACTTGAAGATGCTTAGTGCAAGGAGATGATTAGTGAGCTAAATGTCAGGTTGCCTTTGTCTGATGTTTGACAGATGATTCCTTCATTGAGGAAATATGTTAAAAGCATACTCACCAGAAAGTTCTTTTTGGAAGAAGGAATAATGATGATTACAGAAGAATGCAGTTATATTCTATAGAACTGCATACCCAAGAAGCTTGGTGATCCATGCAGCTTTTTTCTGTCAATGGAGATTGGAGACATCACCTTTGCTAGATCTCTCTGCAATTTGGGATCTAGTATGAATATCATGCCTTTGTTAGTAGCAAAAAGGTTAGGTATGACATATATAAAGGGAACAAATATCTCATTGATTCTAGCTGACCGTTATGTAAAATATCCCATTGGAGTTATTGAGAACATGCCTGTGAAGATTGGGACAACTTTTGTGCCCATAGAATTTGTCTTCTTGGAGCTTGGAGAGGAACCCAAAGATCCTTTAATCTTGGGTAGACCCTTCTTCGATACTGCTGGAGCTATCATTAATTTCAAGAAGGGGGAGATCGATCTTCACTTTGTAGACATGGTGATGAAGTTCAATTTGAAAGAAGTGATGAAGAAGCTATCCTTAGATGCCTATTCTTTCTCAGTGGATACTATTACAGAAGCTGATGAGGGAGCTACTGACGATTTACTCTTTGATGATCATTTAGAGATAGCATTGACTAATTCTACTAATGACTTTTTTTTTCTCTTTTTGATGAAGTTTTAGTTTATACCAAGATGCTTAACTCTAGTAGGACGATTGAGGAAATTACTGATTATGTGGCATTAGTGGAGACAACTGCCAAGTCCCCACCTAAACCGTATCATGCGCCTATACTTGGAGTGAGCTGAAAGATCCAAAATTGGAACTTAAAACCCTTCCAACCGGGCTAAAGTATGTGTTTCTAGGTCCTAATTCTACATATTATATGATTATCAATGTTGAACTAAATAATGTAGAGACTGCTTTGCGTTTATGTCAATTGAGAAAGTATCGTAGAATTCTAGGTTATACCTTAGATGATATTACAGGGATTCTACTAGATTTGTGTATGCATATGATACATCTAGCAGATTAGTCTAAGACTTCTATAGAACATCAAAGGCGTTTAAACCCTAATTTAAAAGATGTTGTTACGAAGGAGATTATGAAACTATTAAATGCATGAATCATTTACCCTATTTTTGGTAGTAAATGGGTTAGTCTTGTGCATGTTGTTCTTAAGAAGGGGGTATAACAGTTGTTAAAAATGATAAAGATGAGTTGATTCCAACTAGAACTGTTACATGTCATAGGATGTGCATCGATTAATGGAAATTGAATGCTGCAACCTGAAAATATCACTTTCTTTTGCCTTTTATTGACTATATGCTTGAGAGATTAGCTAACCACCCTTACTACTGTTTCTTAGATGGTTATTAAAGTTTCTTTCAAATTCCCATTCACCATGATGACCTGGAGAAGACTACATTCACATGTTCATTTGGTATCTATGCTTATCACAGAATACCTTTTGGACTATGCAATGCCCAACCACCTTTCAACGCTGCATGATGTTAATGATTACTGATCTAATTGAAGACATCATGGAAGTATTCATGGATGATTTCTCAGTCTATGGATCTTCCTTTGATGTATGTCTTGCTAACATATGCATGGTTTACAGAGGTGTGAGGAGAAACACTTGGTGCTCAATTGGGAGAAGTGTCATTTCATTGTGACTAATGGGATTGTGCTTGGACATAGGATCTCTGAGAAAGGTATTGAGGTGGATAAAACTAAGATTGAGGTTATGACTAACTTGCAAGAACCCAAATCTGTAAAAGACGTTCGCACTTTTTTTGGTCATGTAGGTTTCTAGATTGCTAGACTTCTCATAAAGTTGTTGTGCAAGGAAATCAAGTTTAAATTTGATGATGAGTGTCAAATTCCTTTCTAGATATTAAAAGAGCCTTGGTGAGTACTCCAATAATCCAACCACCAGATTGGGACATGCTATTTGAGATGATGTGCGATGCTAGTGATTTTGTTGTGAGAGATGTTCTTGGAAAATAAAAGGATAAGAAGCTTCATGTCACCTACTATGCTTTTACGAGAATTTGACTTAAGGATCAAAGAGAAGATAGGTATAGAAAATGGAGTTGCAGACCATCTTTCCAAACTAAGGGTGGATGAGGAGGTTCCAATTGATGATAGATTACCTGAGAAGAACATCTTTGCTATCAACACTAGAGTGGATGAGTGTTCTTCATAACCCAAAACAAAGAGAAATTTGGTAATTCTACCTTGGTTTCATGATTTTGCTTACTATTTGGCTGCTGAACTTGAACCACAAGATTTTAAAAGTTAATGAAAGAAGAAGTTCTTAAGAGATGTCACTCACTATTACTGGGATGAACCATATCTCTACAAGCTATGCTTAGATGGTATATTCCGTAGGTGTTTGCCTGAGAAGGAGATTCAAAATGTTTAGTATCATTTCCATGGTTCAGACTATGCTGGTCACTTTGCCACATTCAAGACTGATTCTAAGGTGTTACAAGATGGGTTTTGGTGGCTAACGATGTTCAAAGATGCACATGCCTTTATATTTGTGATGCATGTATAAGATGCCTCATGTCTTCATTCTGGAAGTAAAGGTTTTTGATGTGTGGGAAATTGACTTTATGAGTCCTTTCCCTATGTCTCATAAGAACCTTTATATTCATGTTGCTATAGATTATGTGTCTAAGTGAGTTAAAGCAATTTGTTAGGCCCACATATGATTCCAAGGTTGTCTAAAGATGTTTAACTATGTGATTTTTCCTAGGTTTGGTATTCCTAGAATAGTCATCAGAGATGGAGGCTCTCACTTCATCAACAGAGTCTTTAATGGGTTGCTAAAGAAGCATCGAGTCAAACACAGAGTAACAACACCATATCACCCACAGACTAGTGGACAGGTTGAGGTTTCTAACAGGAAAATCAAATCTATTGTGCAGAAAACGGTCAATGGATCTCGGAAGGACTGGTCTTTGAAGCTAAAAGATGCTCCTTGGGCTTACATAACCGCATTCAAGACCCTCTAGGTAATAGTCCTTTCAATCTTTTTTATGGTAAAGTTTGTCACTTTCCTGTAGAATTAGAGCACAAAGCAGTTTGGAATGTCAAGTTGCTGAACTTTGACATGAAGACCGCAGCAGAAAGGCGCCCCATTTAACTTCACGAGGTAGATGAAATATGCAACATTTCATATGAGAACTCCAAGATCTATAAGAAGAGGACTAAAGCTGCTCATGACAAGAAGATTATTCCTAGAGACTTCCAACTAGGCGATCAGGTGTTGCTCTACAATTCTCGCATAAAACTGTTTTCTCGGAAATTGAAGTTTAGATGGTTTAGATCTTTAGTCATCAAAGACGCAAAACCTTATGGTGCAGTTTTTCTCTATGATCGCTAATGTTTTAAGTTCGTTGTAAATTGTCAAAGGTTAAAGTCTTATCTCGCTACTTCAAAGCTTAATCTCACATTTCTCTTGCTAATCCAACCTTCACTTAGAGGTAAATACCATCAAGCTAATGACGTTAAACAAGCGCTAAGTGGGAGGTAACTTATTAATTGATTATATATGTATCTATTAGTGTAGTTGATTTTTAGTCCAATTATGAGTCTTAATTACTAACTTTTTAATTTTTAGTTTTCAGTTCATTGATGCCTTAGAAAAATTATGCAGATTTAGAGATTTTTTCCGGTGATGGAAGATTGTTCATTCCACAGTAAGATCGATCAGTCTATAATCCTTGTATGCCTCAGCTCAGTTAGACCGATCGATCCGCAGTGGACCGATCGGTCCAGAAAACTGAGAATTGGTCGTACACTGGACCGTCTGGTCCACGGCCATAGCAGACCAGTCCATATATCTATTCGTGCCTGCCCACTCAAGCTGGTCGGTCCAAAATTTGACCGGTCGGTCCACCTCCACGTAAGCCAAACCAAATTTTAAAATTTGGATTATAACCGGATTTAACCGATTTCCCTTAATTTAAACTAAGTCTTCCACCTTTTCAACCCCATTTCGCGATTTCCCCTTCCCTTTTCTTCTCATTCTCCATTGAAGCCACCTCTAAACTTTCATCTTCCTCATCCCTTAACTTCCTCAATCCACTTGTTTTTAGTGATTTACGGCTCTAACTTGACTGATTTTTTGAGCTCTCTTCGGTTTTACCACTCTCACTCTAATTCGTAGAAGGTACGGATATATCTTGATTAATGTTATGTTGATGACTTAGGTTGGGTTTGGTGTTATTTGATTGGGAAATGCTTTTGGTTAGGAATTTTGGGAAATTTGTGGCATTTTATGGTGTAAAAATGAGGAATTGATCTATTCTATTGTTAAGGGGTTTTGTTTGATGTTGATTATACTCTTGTTGTGTTTGATTACCCCTCATTTTGATTGTCTTAATAAAAGCTTTAAATTTAAGACTTTTTTAAGGATATGGTACTAATGATTCTTGCTAATCTTATTTAGTATTGCTCGATCATCTCTCTGTGTATCATTCTCTTTCCTTTTAACAATGTCACTTGTGTTGATGGACGATGTCTTATGATGTTCTATATAGTTCTATTGTAGTCATTCATTCTTTGTTGGTTGTTTAATGACTTTATATTAATTCTTGCTAATTGAAATTAGTATTGCTCGATCATTGCATTTGTCTACCAACTTATGATGTTATTTTGACTTGGTTGATGGAATTTTACCCTTACAATGGTTCTTATACATGTAATTCTTATATGAATAATTCTTGTTAATTCATTATTAGCATTGTTCGATCATTGTTACCATTGTCTAATGTGTTGTGAGTTGGACACATACTGATTTCCATTTTCAGTTTTTCCATTTTGCAGATGTCTGCAAACTAATGGACTACCAATAAAAGATCAACAAGAGCATCGACAAAAAATGATGACGCCATCGATCCATCCATTTGCTCGGAGCTTTGGCCTAGACATGCCGATTTACCTTTACCGCCCAAGCTAACCATTTCCATGGGTGACCTTTTGAACGACACACGATGGACACAACGCGAACGGAGCAAGAAGTGGGATGACTTTGATTCCATGTTCTATGATTTTTTACTACAATCATAATTCAAATCTAACCAATTCGTAGAAAAAAGACATTGGCGAAGCTAGATCTCAAGGTCGATGTCACCTATATGCTAGGAAATGTCGGGTTTACTCACTTTGCCTATGAGACTTCCCCACTGTGGACCTTGGGCGCCAATTCCTTGCTTTTGTCCGTCTCCAACATATCGATCCCGAGCATGTCACAGTAGGGGGAACTTCCCTCTACTTCATTGTGATACAAAATTCTTACGAGATCGGTGTGAGGTTTTGGGGTTTAGCACACAAATAGACAGGTGTCGTTTCACAAAGTTCCATAACTACCAATCCCTATGGGATTTGATCGAGAGAGGAAATTACAAGTCACATGAAACCAAATAAGCTTGGATTCGGAATCCTGCCATCCGCATCTTTGCGCGGAAACTCAATCTTTTCTTCAATGGGAAGAAAGATGCATGATCACTTGGCGAGGTTGAACTCGCTTTGATTCACTTAGTCTTCAGCCATATAGCACAACCTGCATATGTGAGGCAAGATAAAGGTGAGCTACGTACTAACCTTGGTTTTTTTTCTAAGGTTCTCGCAGAAAAGAAGATGTTTGCTCTCTCTAAACCTTCTAGATAAGAGTTTTTTGGTAGTCTCATTACACCTATTCAGAGACATATTGGCTTTCTTCTCGCTGATTTTTACGTTGATTCCAATATGATAACAAGATTTTTATGTGTCAATTCCCTATCACACTAACATGCCATTGTAGTATAGATAGGTGTCAATCCAAATGGGTGTGATTCTAAGCTCTCTAGATGCAATTGAAACTACCAATTCAAGCCAAATAAGAAAATGAGTTTTTATCTAAAAGGTCCTACACAAACCAATCATGCATGAAGTAAACGAAAGCAGGAAAGAAAATGGGTAAAATGCAATCAAAGGGGAAGCAGTTCCTGAGAATGGGGGTAATTGACCAATGATCCTCCCTGTACTCCCTAGACACCTAACATACCTCAAACAATGAGCTCCTTAGACAGCAGATTCATATGCAACCAAGTCCAGTCTCTTGATAAATGGTATCAACTTAAGCAATCACCAGACCTAACTGATGTATTGTGTTTTTAACCAATTTAGGCTTTGATTTAGTTCTCATATTAGTTAGTTTCACTTGCATTTGGACTAGTTTAGGTTGCATTTTTCATTCTATTACATATTTAAGGTGCCTAAGGTGTATGGAGATTAATTGGAGTCAAAACGATGGAAAAAGGATCAAAAGGAGCAAGTAGAAAGAACCAAGACAAGGGTATTGGCCACTTGTATTGGTTGACCAGGCCGATACAAGTCCTAAAGAAGAGATGGCCGATATGCTTTGACCGATACACCTATATCGGTTGAAGCCAACCGATACCAAATGCAAAAAAAGAATATCGGGCAGTTCAGCCGGTACACATGGTCCGATACACATGTATCGACCAGTGTGTACCAGTTGATCCCAGCCGATACCAGTTTTGAAGGTTTTGTACCGGCCACTTGTACCGGCCAAACCGGCCGTTATCAAAGAAAAAAAGGCAAACATAAATTGTTTTAAGACTTTTTGTAAACCTAGTTTATTTTTTATCCAACTTTTTTCTCAAAAACTCTCTGTAAAAACCTTTGATTCCAATTTGAAGTCTGATTTCACATCTTGTTTGATTTCTTTGTTTAATTTCTTGTTATTGATTGATTCTTTCATGGGTAAACAAAATTCTACTCTTGTAATTTGTGTTTTCCTTATGAATAATGAGTAGTTCTAAATAAGCAAATGGGCTAGGTAGATTAGGGTGATTAGATGGTGGAATTAGATGTTTAGGGCTTATAGTTCTTAAATCCTCATTCAATTTATGTTCTTAATGCTATAGTTGAATTGATCACTCAAGTTTAGACCCTAGGATGAATTGCGCCCGAAATGTGCTCGATAAAATTCCCGAACTAGAAATTGAATGCTAAATGAGGCCTAGCCAAGATATTGTGTTTGTTAGTTTAGTGGTTCGTCATAGATTAGAACTTAATGTTTCTTAATTTTGTTGATTAGTCAAGAGATTGTATTGATTGCATGATTAGGAAAATGATTAGTACCACGAGAGTGGATTAGTCTATAAATGAGAATCTTAGACCAAGGATTAGCTGCTAATATTAGCATTGAGCATCTTAGGAAACCGTTTGATCACCCGAGTCGATTACCTTAGCCCGTTTGTTTAGCTTTTTATCATTGCATTCTTNTTATTCTTTGTTTAATCTTTATTATCTTTTAGCTTAATCATTTATCAGTTTTCAATACTTGCACGTTTTAATCGATAAACAAAACCAACTTTGAATTTCTTAGACTGAACGTGATTCTAATATAATTAGTGAGTTAATTGCTTCCCGAACTGGATTTGACACCTAAGTACTACATCGATATTCAAGTATTCTAGGATTACTTGCTAGATAGGAATCATTAAAATCTTGTTTATCAAATTGGCGCCGTTGCCATTTCCGGATTTCAATTGACTATTAGTTCTTTGAATTTGTTTGGGACTAAGCCCACTTTTCCTTACTTTGCTAACTTCTCTGGCTTTTGTTTTTGTGCATCTTCGGGTGTATGCACCTGAGAAGTAGAGGAGCCACATATCTCATACCAATAGTCAAGGATATTCGCGCGCTTGAACGTCAGAACGAAAGAGAACGTCGTAATCAAGAACATCCATCCCATATCCGATGCTTACATTTAGAGATGGATAACCAGAACAACAATGGTGGTGCACAAACCATAGGAGAGAATGATGCCCCTAATGCTCATACTCAGCATACAGGGATTAAACCACCGACGATTGCCAACAATAATTTTGAAATCAAGTCCAGTCTCATAAAAATGGTTCAGAACTCAAAGTTCAACGGTCTACCAATGGAAGACCCTTTGAACCATCTAAACAATTTTGACATGTTGTGCAGCACTGTCAAGATAAATGGAGTGACAGAAGATGCCTTCAAGCTCAGACTGTTTCCCTTCTCCATGGGAGAAAGAGCTCATTCATGGGAAAAAACGTTCCAACTGCTTCAGTAGAAACTTGGGACGCTTGTAAAAAGGCCTTTCTAACCAAGTTTTTCTCCACCTCAAGAACTGCAAGAATCCGCTATGAGATATCCGGGTTTGTGGAAAGAGGAACTGAATCCTTTGGTGAAGCCCGGGAACGCTTCAAGGGCTACACACTCCAGTGCCCGCATCATGGTTTCTCTGGAGAGAGTCTACTCAGCACTCTCTATCACGGTCTAGCTCTGAAATACAGGATGATGCTTGACACTGCAAGACAAGGAAATTTCTTTAGTCAAACTGAAGAAGATGAACTGAAACTTGTGGAGAATCTTGCCCAGAGTAACAACAATTACGGGGATGATTATGACCGGACTTTCAGAGAGACTAGTAGCGAAGGTAGCTACAAGAAAGACTTGAAATCACTCGAAGACAAGTTATAAAGTTTATACTATCTCAGCATGGAACAGTCAATTTTGTCAGCGACACTCATGAGGACTACCAACCTCAATAAGAAGTCTCTCAAGAGGAGTTGTCTTATGTTGGTAACCAAGGCTACAACCAAGGTTAAAACAACTACCAACAACACCCAAGTCTCTCTTACCGCAACACCAATGTGGCTAATCCACAAGACTAGGTCTACCCACCAAAGCAACAACACCAAGGCGGTTTTCAACCTAAGCCTCAGTTCAACAACCAAGGTGGTTTCCAACAAAAGCAGCAGTACTTCACTAAGCCACCGGGTTTCTCTAACCCGCAAGTTCCTCAACAACCACCTCAAGGAAGCTCTTCTTCTTCCAACGCTCAAGATCAAACGAATCAGTTGTTGAGACAACTTCTACAAGGTCATATGGAAGAATGCTATAGATTTTGGGGTATTCAAGAAGGACATCAATGCAAAGACCGATGATCTACATGCTAAAATCGAAAGTATGGCCTCGCACTTAAAAGCTTTGGACAACCAAGTTGCACAAATCACCTCTAGCTCAAAGAGAACAATGGGTCAACTTCCGGGAAATCCAGAGACAAACCCCAAAGAGTACATCAATGCAATCATCCTTAGGAGTGGTAAGGAGCTACCTCCTACATTTCTCATTGAGGACAATAAGAAGCAAGATGGGGGGGGGGGATCATTTCCATGAATGAAGATGAAGAGATGGATGAGGAAATTTTGGTTGAAAAACCAACTCATGAGAAAGTGGTTAATTCAAAAGGAAAGGAAGTTAGCGAAGATTCTACACCAAAGGCGCCGGTTTTTGAGCCACCGCCTTACGAACCAAAGCTCCCATTCCCAGGCCGATTTAAGAAGCAGTTGATGGAGAAGTATAGAGTTCAGTTTGAAGAACAGATGAAGGAGGTTCAAATCGCTATGCCCCTTATAGATGCCTTCATACTAGTTCCTCATTACAGAAAGTTCTTGAAGGATGCAATTAAGAAAAAGTTGAAGACTTAAGAAGGAATGGTTATACTCTCACAAGAGTGCAGTGCCATCATCCAAAAGAACAATTCTCCAGAGAAACTAGAAGATCCAGGGAGTCTTACTCTCCCTTGTGCTTTAGGACCATTTACTTTTGATAGATGCTTGTGTGATCTTGGTGCTAGTGTAAGCTTGATGCCATATTCTATTGCTAAGAAGCTTGGTTTCTTCTCTTTTAAACCTTGCAGATCTCTGGTGCTGGCCGGTCGATCTGTAAGAGTCCCAATAGGAATGCTGGAGAATCTACCAGTGAGATTAGGGAATATTGAAGTTCCTACGGATTTTTTTGTTCTAGAAATAGAAGAAGAGCCTAAGCACCCGCTCATATTTGGGAGACCATTCCTAGCCAATGCGGGAGCCATTATCGATGTGAAGAAGGGAAAGATTGACCTACACTTAGGAAAAGATCACGTTCAACAATATGACATCAAGGAGATTATGAAGAAACCAACGATCGATGGTCAGATCTTTTACATAGAGAATATGAATGAGCTTGCTGATGAATACCTGGAAGAGTTAGCCGAAGAAGACTCCTTACAGTTGGCTCTAACAGTTCAACCTGATGAACAAAGGGCAATGAAAGCTGAAGTAGAAGAAATTAGAGAGAGACTCAATTCCCATGTAACCATTGAGGACGGAGTTTAGTTCGAATATGTATCTCAAATGAAGCAACTTGGCATCGATTCTCTCAAGTCTGAAAGAGAAGCTAGAAATGGTAAGTCTAGCCTAGATGAGGATTGGAGTGAGCTCAACGCTCCTAAGGTAGAACTCAAACCTTTACCCAAAGGTCTCTGGTATCTATTTCTTGGCTCTAACTCCACCTCTCCGGTCATCCTCAATGATGTGTTGAGTGTTGATGAAGTTGATGCATTGATTTGTTAGTTAAGGAAGTTTAGAAAGGCAATAGGATATTCTCTAGATGATATTAAAGGGATTTCCCTGAACTTTTGCATGCATAGAATACATTTAGAGAATGAATCCATGTCATCCATAGAGCACCAACGTAGGCTAAACCTGAACTTAAAAGAAGTTGTTCAAAAAGAGATTTTAAAACTCTTAGATGCGGGTATAATATACCCAATTTCGGACAGCAATTGGATCTCACCGATCAATGTAGTTCCAAAAAAGGGTGGTATTACCGTTGTTAAAAACAAAAAAGATGAACTAATCCCCACCAGAACTATTACCGAGCACAGAATGTGTATTGACTACCGAAAACTCAACACTGCAACTAGGAAAGACCACTTCCCCCTATCCTTTATTGACCAAATGTTGGAACGATTAGCCAACCACCCATATTACTACTTTTGGGATGGGTATTCTGGATTTTTCCATATACCCATTCATCCCCAAGACCAAGAAAAAACCAGATTTACCTGTCCTTACGACACCTTCAGCTCCGCTTATAGAAGAATGCCATTTGGGTTGTGTAATTCTCCAGCCACATTCCAACGTTGCCTTATGTCTATATTTTTGGATTTGATTGAGCATGTAGTTGAAGTGTTTATGGATGATTTTTCGGTCTACAGTTCTTCTTTTGGTGTTGTGTTTGGCTAATTTGTGCAGGGTACTAAAAAGGTGTGACGAGACTCACTTAGTTCTTAACTGGGAGAAGTGTCACTTCATGGTTAGAGATGGTATTGTTCTGGGTCACCGGATTTTAGAAGATGACCTTGAGGTTGACAGAGCTAAGATTGATGTGATGACTAGTCTTGCTGCACCAAATTCGATTAAATGGATTAGAAGCTTCTTAGGACATGTTGGGTTCTATAGAAGATTCATAAAAGATTTCTCTAAGGTTGCTAGGCCATTGACAAGACTATTGTGTAAGGATGTAGACTTTCATTTTGATGACGAATATCTTCAAGCATTCAAGAAGATCAAGCAAGAGCTGATAAGTGCTCCAATAGTGCAACCACCGGATTGTAGTTTACCGTTCGAGATTATGTGTGATGCAAGTGACTATGCCGTTGGAGCGGTTCTTGGTCAGAAGAAGGACAAAAGACTCCATGTCATTTACTATGCTAGTAAGACATTGGATGACACTCAAGTGAAATATGTCACGACCAAAAAAGAACTTCTTGCAATTGTCTTTGCAAGTTTAGATCCTACTTGGTGGGATCTAAGGTCATTGTCTATACTGTTCATGCAGCTTTGAGATACTTGTTGGCAAAGAAAGATGCCAAGCCAAGACTCCTGCGATGGATCTTACTCCTTCAAGAGTTTGATCTAGAGATTAAGGAAAAGAAAGGTATACAGAATGGAGTAGCAGACCACTTGTCGAGGTTGAGAATTGAAGATGAGATCCCAATAGATGATTCTTTTCCTAAAGAGCAATTGATGTCAATATCTCCAGTGATTAACAAGTTGAACAATGCTGAACGAACCATGGTACGCGGATATAGTCAACTATTTGGTTTGTGAAAAGGAACCGCAAGGAGTAGAAGGATACCAGAAGAAGAAGTTCCTAAAGGATGTCACAAGATACTATTGGGACGAGCCCTACCTTTACACCTTGAATAAGGATGGGCTCTACAAAAGATGTGTAGTTGAGGAGGAATTTTATGGAATCCTCCTACACTGTCATGGATCTTCATATGATGGACACTTTGCCACTTTTAAGACAGTATCCAAGGTACTACAGTCCAGATTTTGGTGGCCGACAATGTTCAAGGACGTTAACAACTTCATCTTGAAATGTGATTCTTTTCAAAGAACATGAAACATTAGCAAAAGGAATGAGATGCCACAAAATCCAATCATGGAGGTGGAGATCTTTGACGTATGGGGGATAGACTTCATGGGACCATTCCCGGTTTCTCATAGAAATAGCAATATCTTGGTTGCAGTAGACTATGTATCTAAATTGGTGGATGCCATTGCTAGTCCCACCAATAATGCTAAAGCGGTTTTGAAGATGTTTAAAAGCATCATATTTCCGAGGTTCGGGATACCAAAAGTCGTCATTAGCGATGGGGGATCACATTTCATCAACAAGGTTTTTGAAAGCTTGTTGAAGAAACATGGGGCTAAGCATAAGGTAGCTACACCGTACCATCCTCAAACAAGTGGCCAAGTGGAGGTTTCTAATAGACAAATCAAGGCTATCTTGGAGAAAACGGTTGGGACAACAAGGAATGACTGGTCGATCAAGCTCGATGATGCCTTATGGGCATATAGAACCACCTTCAAAACCCTGTTTCGGACCACTCCATTCAATCTCCTTTATGGTAAATCTTGCCACCTCCCTGGGGAGTTGGAGTACAAAGCCATGTGGGCAGTGAAGTTGTTGAACTTCGATATCAAGAGTGCCAAGGAAAAAAGGGAGATTCAACTTGGGGAACTAGACGAGATTAGGCTTGAAGCCTATGAGAATGCAAGGATCTATAAAAAGAATACTAAAGCTTTTCACGACAAAAAGATCATCAACAAGGAGCTGGAAGTTGGTGATCAAGTTTTACTCTTGAATTCGAGGTTGAAGCTTTTCCCCGGGAAGTTGAAGTCGATATGTTCCGGGCCTTTCAAGATTAAGGAAATTCGTCCTTATGGAGCGATAGTGCTAAGTGGAAAAGACGGGAAAGAATTTACCGTCAATGGTCAAAGAGTGAAGCGGTACTTAGCGAATGAAGTCATAAACAAAAGATATTCGGTGTCTCTTTCTGAACCGTCGCAATCATAGGCAACGGGAAAGTCAAGCTTAGTGACTTTAAACAAGCGCACTTGAGAGGAAATCTCATGTTATCCTTTTGTACATATCCTTTATTTACTTTATTTTTATGTTTTCAATAATGTTTTGGGTGATTTGCCTTTAATTCATGCTTTGGTGAGTGTTTAGATGCATGTATTTGGCTCGTTTGGACTTTACAAGTGGAAAATGGTGGGGGAAACAAGTTAGGGAGAAATTATCGGCCAAACCGGCCGATACACTGTGGCCGATACAACTGTATCGGGCTACATGTATCGGTTGGGTGACCGATACCGGTTACAAAGGAAATGGATTGGGGCAGTATGACCGATACACTGTGGCTGATACTGATGTATCGGGCCACACGTATCGGTCGGATGAGGCTGATACGAATCAAACAGGAAGCATACTAACCCACACGGACCGATACACATAGACTGGTACACATGTATCGGCAGGTAGGTATCGGCCCGTATCGGCCGATACGCTTTTAAAAGAAAAAGTACCGGTCAATACAACCGGTACAAACGACCGATACGGGCCAATTTTTTCACTTTTTTCTTTTGATTTTCGGTTTCAATTTGATTATTAATTTCCCAATCGGTTTAATTCGGTTTAGGCTCGATTTTAAGAGGTTATTCACCTTTCTTCTCCTCTTTTCCATCGACAAACACCCTCTCAAAGACAAAACTCCCAAAAATATTCAAGCTTTCTTTGGTTCAACTCATTTTTTTTTCTTGGAATCTCTTTGTCTTGGTTCGATTTTCACTTACTCTAGAGTAATCCCTGCTCTTTTCCCTCCCAATAAAGCTAAGGTATGATTCTCAAACCCCAATTTTCGGATTCACTATTCACACAAGAGAGAAAACTCACTTTTCTCATGAATTATGGATGATTTGGCCTCTCTAGGTTTAGATTATCATTGGGTAATTGATGTTTGATGATTTTGTTGTTCATTGTTCTCTAATTTGACAAAAGTTTAGGATTTTGAACTTAGGGTTCTTGAGAATTGTTATAGAAAAAGTTTGGGGGAATTGGTTGATTTTGGTTTATAGAGTTGCTAAGAAGTGTATTTATGCTCAATCATGTGAATTCATTGAGATTTAAGAGTTTAAAACCACTGAATCATTGATTTTCTATCTTGAAAAGTGTATGGAAATTTACATATAAATTTGACTTGAAGTTGGTTTGTGATAAAATATTCCTTTGCTTTGGATTGTCAAAAGACTAGAATTGAGAAATGGTTGTTTATGTCTTGGTTTAAATACCAATGTATGGAAGCTAAGTCTCTTTTGATGATTTTGTAGGTACACTATGTCGACTCGACCATATACTCGGAAGGAAAAAGGGAAAAAGATAGCTAAACCAACAAAGAAAGTGGACAAATCGGTACCGCCAATTGTGAGAAGCACCAGTGGACCGGTAATTCGGGACCCAACTGATACGTTTTGGGATGACCTTGCTTCGAACACACATCTGTGCCAACCCATTTCCGAAGACTCATCGGACAAGGACATGCCTGAGGAAGACGAAGAAGAGCTTGAGTTGGTTTCCGAAGAAGAAGAACCTCATGAGTTCGGTCCACCACTTAACAAAAAAAGAGCGCGTGGAGAAGGTACATCGAAAGAGCCATCTATCAAGGATAGATTTGATCGGTTAATGAAGATAAAGTTTGTATCAACCCAGTTTCCCCATGTTGACACTCTAGCCACTTTGGGTATTGAGGACGATGTCCGTCAAATCATGAAAGGCATGAGTATTGAGAAGATGCTAGACATGAAGTTCGAAGGTTACAAGCACAACACTTGCTTGTTCTCAGCCTCGCTGGAGATTGATTGGCATAACATGTTCTTGGGTTGGAGGCAGCGAAAACATCGATGTACTTTTAGCCAGCTTGAAGAGATTTATGGGTTCTCGGTAAAAGAAAGACGGACGTGTGTCAAGGTCCAAGAAGACACCAATCTTTGCTGGCGAACACTCGGTTCACAGAAGTTCTTTGCTGGAAGAACAAAGAATGCAGGTATCTACCATACTGCGGTGCAGTATGTGCATAAGATCCTTACCCACTCGATCTATGCTAGAAAAGAAGCGGGATCCATTCTTGATGGCGAATTTCAATTTATGAAGTTTAGGATTGCTAAGTTTGTGGAGAACTATTATCGGGAAGAGAATTATTTTACAAATTTGGAGGAGGATCGCCCGAGTCCCTTGAAGCTCTTCTTGGATCATTTGCTGGATATTCAAGATTGGGAGTGTAAATGCAAGGATAAGAGTCCTCAGTTGACTATCGGCGGTTGAATCACTCCCATATTCAAGAGGTTCAAACTGAAATGCGAACCCATGAGTGAGGAGGCGAAGTTAATGGATGTGCATTACCTCGATCGTCTTGGATTTCTTACTGGAAAGCATGAAGATAAGTTTGCCTATAGGTATTACCCGAGGCATGGGGAAGTCCGAACGGCTTTACTACCCAACCAAGAGATAACTCGTCTAGCTAACAATTGGGACAACATAAGGTTTTAACCGGCACCTTGGGACTACTATGATTCGGCTGCTGGGCTACCACTTGACCCGATCACGGTCACAAGGAAGAGAGCCACTAGAGCTCCAAGTCCTCCACATCATCATCCAACTTATGAACCAGAAGTTGGACCGCTCTATGGGCATGCCCGCTATTACACGCTGCTCCCTAACCACCCGCTTCAACCGGGTCTATTAAGGGACATTTATTCGGCTCATCACAATCTGAGCCATTGGAGCAAGTACCAAGACCGTACTTTGAAGAAAGTGGTCGCCGAGCTTCGAAACTTGAAGAAGCTGGTCAAGAAAGGATTCAGTTGCGCGAGTTGTGCTCCCACAACACTCTCAAACCTCATCAGGACCTCGGCGTTTGGACTTGGTAGTTCATGAAGAAGGATCGTCCACCGGCACTCAACCATCAGAGAGTGAGACGCATCCTATGCGTCCTCCATCACGCCCATGTCCACGTCCGCAGCGATACAAACGCAAACCTCCTCCTCCTACCTCGGACAATGAGTCTCCAACCTTCTCCTCGTACGTCTATGGAGCCAACAACGGCTCTGATCACTATTAGGTACACATGTTTCCCTTTGTATATATTGCATTTAGTTTTTCTTTTTTTCTCTTTGTCCCTTCCACCGGATTTTATTACACACAGGGACCGTGTGATTTAAGTTTGGGGAGGGACCGTAGCTAATCTAGTTTCAGTTTTTCTTCTTATCATGCTTCATTTGCATTGTAAATAGTTAAGATTTTCAAAAATTCAAAAAAATCGAAAAATTGAAAAATTTCAACAACAAAAAAAAAATGCATCTAGTTTCATTTTGTTTAGGTTGCATCATATGCATAAGGAATCTATGATGAAATTCCCTTGTAAGTATGCTTCTTTTCTAGTTGGTATCATTGCCCAAGTTATTAGTTGTCTATTGCTAGCTAGTCGAATCCGAACTAAGATTGAACCTTGCTTGGAATATGAAATTGTATGATCTTTGCCTTTCGTATGCATGTTTTGATTTGAAATTTATCTCTATCTATTATAACCTTAATTTGATTGCTAATTATCATGTCTATGCATTGGATTTGGACTTGTGGATAGAATATACATACTTGGACTATCTTATTCCATTTTTACCACTCTTGTTAGTCCAAGTAGTTTCCCCACCTTAAACCAACTTTCTTTCAAGCCACAAATCGATTTTTGAGTGGTAGGAATTTTATGAAAAGATCTTGGTATAAAGTGTTAGGTTTGAACTGACAAGGGTTGGATTTCATGTAGTTCTAGTTCATGACTTTCGGACTAGATAGGCTTAGGTTCGGAATCAGCTCGAGAATGAATTAGGATATTTGGGAGTTAGATTGCTGGTTTGATCATGGTTGAAAAAGAGAAAAGGAATGTTTTAAGAATCTTAGGAGGGGATCAAAGAAATAAAAATGAAATGGAATTGCCTAGTAAAGGATTGGGAAAAGAAAAGAAAAAGTAAATAAAAGGGTACGGCTTAGTGCAAAAGCGATTAGAAAAAGAACAGAAAAGAGAAAAAGTCCTTAAGCCCTTAGAGTTATTAGAACTACCAATCCTCTAGGCTAGGAAAATAATTAAATCCTCCTCCTAATTTAATGATCGATAAGAGTTTGAATGGAAAAGGATAGACAACTAGGATGGATATTTTTTTGGTTAAGGGGTAGATTAGGATTCTTCTACATGGTTTTAGATGCAAAGCTTTGGGCTTTTGGGTTATGGGTAGATGGAATCATGTTCTTGTATACATCCAAGTGTTATCACCTTTATCATTCTACTAAAGCTCTTTTCCTTTTCGAGGGATTCTTGTTTTGAATAGAAAAACCGCGGCAAAGGGAGATCATTTTTGTCTCTAACCCAGTCCCAAAACCAAATATCTTCAAATTTTTTTTAATACCATCTATACTCTTTGCAAGAACATTTTCTTCAGGTAGCATGTCATGAATTAATACCAATAGCTGATCAAAGTAGTTCTCTGATATACCACTCTTAACTTTAATTCTATACAGTCCCATGATTGCCGAAACCTTTGAATATTTGATGCAATTTGGGTATAATGGAGTTTCAACTTCTTTTAATTTTTTCCTGAACTCAGATTCTTCTACTGGTCCATCATCATCATTTTTTTCTTCGTTTTCATTCTGTTGAAATTGATTACCATCATACGTATAAAATGCAGTCTTGAACAACTCAAATGCCTCAGTTTCAGAATCAATAGTAGTGTCCTTTGTATTAGATCTTCCTTCACCATGATAAATCCAACAAGCACCATTATTCGTAACCATACCCCTAATTACTAGATGATCAACTATGTTTTCTAATTTTTGATGGCATAAATTTCGGCAATCTCTACATGGGCAAAGCATTTCAGTCAGATTACCCAATCTTCTTGCTGATGAGATTACGAAATCGGATTCTCCTTTTCGTACTCGGGACTAGTCCTACATATCAGTTAAATCTCAAAAAAAAAAAAAAATAGATAACTGTTTCAATCGGCGAATGAAATGANTAGATAAATTTTTCAATCAGCGAATGAAATAAATTCTCGAGATAGCTTTGCATCTTTATCCACGACTTATCCATATGAGAAAATATGTAACTGTTGTTGCAGATTAGGTTTAGGATCAAGTTCAAGAAGATGGAGATGATAGATTATGTTTGCGAAATTTTTAGTTTCCCGGCAAAAGTAACTCCAAAGGAAACAACGGCTCATATTGAATTAATTAAGTTGTTTAAAATTATCGAACGGTTTATGTTGCATCTCGTTTACTATCTCCGCCTCAGCTGCTCATTGGCCAGTT